>JAAAKG020160479.1:0-29400 GCA_010014905.2 Druon quercuslanigerum | reverse complement strand
GTCTGATTGAATGATACATTGATTTCAATTTTTTGTGACCCTAAAGCCAATTTTCACCATCAACATCCAATTACTATATTATTATTCACTGCCAAAAATTTTTCTTACAAACAATCCAACATAATCTTTTGTTCCATTGGAAATGTCTTTAAAAATTCAATAATTTCAATTTTTAAATGCATACACAGAACAATAGATATTACAATACTGCGCGCTGCGAAAACTATTTTTTTGAGAACATTTTTTACGAAATTTTATATTCTTGTACTTTTTCTCAATTGTGTTGTACGACAGAATATTTTCAGAATTCAGTATTCCAGCAATATTCAGTAAATTTTCTAGTTTATTATTTTTATTTTCATGCAAAGCGGATTAACAAAAAGAGAAGAGCAGGAAAATTCAATTCTTCATTATATAAAGCAAAACTTTTTTTTTTATTTCTGCGGTTAGGTTACTTGAGTGGAAGGCGACGAGTCGATCGGCCGTGTGGGCCTTGTATCCGGTGACATGCGTGCTCGCGCATCTTTATTAATCATTCCTACCGCGACCGTTAACTTGTCTTTAGACTCATATGTTAACATTGGAAAACTCAGGGTCGGAATAAATCACCCTAATTTATTTAAAAAAAATAAGTATTGTACAAATCTTTGCCAATAAAAAAAGTATTAAAACAATTTTAAATTTAAAAATAAACAGTAATAAGTGACATGATTTGAATCAGTAAAGTATACCCAATTAAAAAATATGATACTCAATATCATTTAAATAAATGTGCTACCTCGAAATCACCTACCATTGTTTAATTTTGAGTACAACCTCAATTTTAATTATGGCAAATCTGATTTGGATGAATCGACCTTGTATCGAATTTCGTATTGAGAAAGAGAAATAACTTTCTCTGAATCATCCTTTGATTAAAAAATATAATTCGGCATGATGCATTGTCAGAGTTTGAGTATTTTTTTCATTTTTCCTGCAGGTAATTATTAAGACCCGAAGCACTTAAGGTTCTCTGGGCGTGCCGGAAATCGCGACACAAGATCTCACTTCACCCCATTTCCGGTTGGGTTACTCCCGCGGTCCGTAAAATTAGAGACTATCGCACTGCATCTGTATAATAAAAATAAGAGAAAGGAAAGAAGCCGATCGCACTTTACGATATTCGAAGCTCGTTTTTTTTTCTTGAAGAGTAATTTCTTTGCAGTGTTTCATAAATACACAAACTAATTAAATATCGCGACTAATTCAATAACATAACCAACTCATTCTATAGCATTACATCTCTCTTCATTCACTCCACAATGAAATTGCATCTAACAGCCCAATTACCGATTACGAATTGAATGTAGCAAACAATTCTAAAGAAAGAACTTAAAGCTAATACTGTATCTATTCAACCTTGTTTAGTAAAGCACGTATCTTTTGTGGAATCAATTATAATACAGCAATACAATTAGGGATATTAGAATGTTAAGGTACCTTGCTTAAATTACGTAACAACTCAGGGGGCTACTGAAGATTATCTTTTTAGTTATAAATTTTATTCTTTTATTGAAAATTTAACAATTTTTTTAAAAGGACATTCTTTTTGGTTGCAAATCCAACTTTTTTGTTAAAAACCCGCTTTTTTGGGTTAAAACTTCAACTCTTTTCGTAAAACATTAACCTTTTGTTTAAAATTCATATTTTGTTGGTGAACAATCAACTGCAGTATTTTTTTAAAAGCAAAATTTTCTGAAAATTTGTCTTTCTGGTTTAAAAATGTATCTTTTTTAGCAGAAACATTGCTTCTTTTTTTAATATAAAGTCAACTGTTTTTTTTTTGAAAATTGAACCATTTCTTAAAAAAAAATGTAGTTTTTGTTTAAAAATGGTATTTTTTGATTAAAAAGTCAATTGAAATATTTTCGGATGAAAATTCAACACTTTTTTGTGCGAAAATTGTTCATGTTGATTTAAAAATCAACTTCCATTAGTAGAATTTTTATCTTCAGTGAACAAAACTGCAACAGTTTGGTATAAACTTAACAATCTTGTTGACAAGTGATAATTTAGTTAAAAATTCAAATATTCAGTAGAATCTTAACTTATTGTTTACAGTTCTTATTTTGGTGTTGGAAAGTGAACTGGAATCTTCTTTGTATGAAAATTTAACTATTTTTTTTTAGTTCGTCTGTCTTAGAAGATATTTAATTTTTCTTGAGTTAAAATGTAAACGCTCGATTGAAAATTGAAGGCTTTTCTTGAAAGTTTGTCTTTATGATTTTAAAATTCATTTGCTTAAGCCGAAATTACATCCTTCTTGGATAAAAATTCAACTGTTTAGTTGAAACCTCAACAATTTGGTTTAAAACTCATATTTCTTGGTTGAAAATTGAACTATTTAAAAGAAAATTTACTTTTTGTTTGAATTTAATATTTTGGCGTTGAAAAAAGAACTGAAATCTTTTCTGTATGAAAATGCAACTATTTAAATTCTTTTTAAAATAAAAATTCAACTGTTTCGAGAGGAATTTCATATTCCTAGGATAAAAATTCAACTATTTGGTTGCAAATCAAAATATTTTGTTTAAAGGTCATACTTTCTTATGTAAAATTCTACTGGTTGTTTTTCAAATTGATCTTTATTTTAGAAAATTCACTATTTTTTTAATTTGTATTTTGGTGTTGAAAAATGAACTGAAACTTTTTCTATATAAAAGTTCAATTTTAAGAAAAAAAAGGTGTCATTTTTTATTAAAAAATCATCTGTTTTAGTACAAATTTTATTTTTTTAGATAAAAATAAAAATATTGAGTGAATTCAACTATTTTGCTAAAAATGCATCCTTTTTGGTTGAATACATTCGTATTTTATAAACGAAAATTCATTTTTTTTTCACAGAAAAATATATTTTTTTAAATTCATATTTTGTTCTTAAAAAGTTAACTGGAATCTTTCTTGGATGAAAATTCAAATTTTTTCAAAAAGTTCATCTGTTTTGAAATAAAAATTTATCTTTTTTAAGAGAAATTTAATCTTTTTGGATAAAAATTCAACTATTTGGTAGACAATTTGGTAAAAATTCAATTTTTTTCGTACAAACTTATTTCTTATTTATAAATTCATATTTTGATCGTGAATAGTCAACTGAAAAAATGTGTCGTTTTTTAAATAAATATTCATCTGTTTTAGTACAAATTTCATTCTTCTTGGATAAAATTGCAACTTTTTGGTACATATTTACACTATTTTGTTAAAATCTAATCTTTTTTGGTTGACAAAGTTCGTCTTTTTGGATTGAAAATTCAATATTTTTTCGTAGAAACTTATTTTTTGTAAAAAAATGCATATTTTGATCTTGGAAAATCAACTAGAATCTTATTGGGATGGAAATTGAACTATTAAAATTTTTTTGTTTGATAAAAATTCACCTGCTTTAGTACACATTTCCTCTTTCTTGGATAAAAATGCAACTATTTGATAGAGAATTAACAATTTTATTTAAAAGTTATCCTTTTTACATTCTCATCCAGAGAAGCATTGTGTCCAATTTGACCCCCCCCCCCCCTCCAATTTTGGACAAATATCCACGTTTTGTCTGTCTTTATGTATGTATGTCAGACTGTGAGCACGATAACGTTTGAAAAAATTAATTTATTTGATTGGCCTTTGGCACACTCTCTAAGTGTCAAAAACTAAAAGTGAATTTTGTTAGCCAGCTATTTTTGAGAAAAATTCAAACAGAGCATTTTGAAAATTTTTGAGACCATTTTTTACAAAATTTGAAAATTATATCTACGTGTGTGTATAGTTCTCAAAAATTCAAACAGGTTATTTTCATAGTATTTTTCGATAATATGAAAATTTTCAGAGATATAGCATTTTCAAAATCCAAAAAAAGAAACGAAAATTAACATTTTCAGCCAAACAACACACGATACGAAAAAAGGTCAAACAAGAAAAATGTTTCTTTTTCACACCCTACAAGATGATTATAACGACTTTTTGAATTTTTTCTAGAAAATCAAAAACAGCATAAAAAATAATGGATATTTAAAAAAATATATTTTCATTCAACTATATCACACTAGTTCAAAGATTCTCCATTATATAAATGTGTTTTTAATCTATATACATGTAAGTCATTGGTTTCGTGCCCAGAGGACGGCCGGGTATTAACAGATGGGATCGCTATAACTCGGTTTAAAATCATCCCCCTCCCCCTGCTCCAACCCCTCATCAATCGAATTTTCCTGAGGGACTTAAACTAGGGATATAATTTATATGTTAAAAAAGGTAAGGCTGATGTATGTGTAACGTTGAAATCGTAAAATAAAACTTGGAAATGACCAAATTTAGTTCTTGAAAAGCGGCAGAAGTTGCAATACAATTTTTAAAGGCAAAATTTTTGTTAAAGAATGCGCATTTTTTAAACGAGTCAATAACACTACGTCTGTTTCAATATGAATGCATGTTATTAATTGTAATAATATACATTTATGGAAATTATATAAAATGTGAGGGACGAATTCGTGTGCGAAGCACGAGATACGTGATGAGAATGTGTTCGTTAAAGCCAAAGGAGCTTTGACAAAAGAGAATTCACTATCACCAAATTACTGCTGTTGATGGTTTGACATTTAGTTTTAAAAAATCGAGTGAAGCGCGAGAACCAACAGTCGAGCGCCTTGGGCGCGCTCAAACTTGCGAGGAAAGCGCGCGGGCGCATTTTTTATTTAAAAATTCATTTGTTTTAGTTGAGATTCAAATTTTAAAAATGAAAATGCAACTTTTTTGTTAAAAATTATTTTTCTTCGCTTGAGTATTCAACTATTTAGTTTGGAAGATTTGGTAGAATCACTTTTTTAAGAAATTTGTTGTTAAGATTTATATTTTTAGATCAAAATTCACCTTTTTGGTTGAAAGTTTTTCTATTTTGTCGACAATTATTCTGTTTATTAAATTCTGTTAATAAAGTTAAACTACATTGCTAAAAATAATTTTTTTGATTGAAGGCCTTGATTGTGCCTTTGGTTAAAAATGAAGCTGTTTAGAGGAAAAGCCTTTTTTGGTTTACAACTAATTTTTCAACTGGAAATGTAACTTTCCCACTTTTTTAAGATTGATCTTTTTTAGTTGAAAATTCTCCTTTATTGCTAAAGAAATCATTTTCTTTGTTTGAAATTTCATTCTTTGTAGAGAAACTTCATCTCTTGGTATTAAGGTTCAAAAATTTAGATTAACTTTTATTTCTTTCTTGAGTAAAAAATCTTAATTTGTTGTAAATTCGTCTATTCGGGTTTAAAATTCTTTTTTGTAGTTGTAGAAATCTCATCTGTTTTGATTGAAATATAAACTATGACACCTGATTGTTGGATACTTATCTTTTTAGCTTGAAAATTCAACTATTATGTTGGAAATTTAATTATTTTGTTCAAAATTCAAGTATTTTGTTAAAAGCCATCTTTTAGTAGTAGAAAAGACATTTTTTTGTTAAAAATAAATTAATCAATTTGAATTTTTTAAATTTTCGTCTGAAATACCGTTTTTTCCGTTTATAAACGATTCTATGTTTAAAGTATTAAATCAGGGTATTCTACTAGAAATAACTAGCTAAAAAATTCTGGAAACTTAAAATGACTTACAGTAAGAGGGGGGTATTTTGTTACGGTTTATCACAGGGTGTAGAGAGGGGGAGGGTCATTAGAGATGGCCTAGAAGCCTTTACGTAATTTTAGTACGGCTCCTAAACGAAACTGAACCCCCTGAGAAAGAATAAAAACTGAGTTTCAGAACACTGAACAATGTACTGAAAAGTCTTCCATGATCGAAAAAGAGCAGAAAATGCAGCTGAAGACAAGATCTCGATAATTGTGCATACATTTATTATGAGTGAGTGAGGGTGCGGGGCAGAGTGGTGTATATCCGTGTGGGAATACATTGTTGTGTGTCTGTCCGAGATTATGTTGGTATTATAATGCATTTGTGTATGTTGCTATATGTGTCTATATAATATGTGTAAGGACAGTTGGACCAACACGAGGTGAGCTGAGCTAAGCTGAGCAATAATAAGCCATAAGCGCAGTCTCTCTGCATAGAATGCCGGGTAATGAGGTGGAGTCGGGCTCAGTCTGGCCGCACCCTTACCTTCCTTTACTTTACCTCACCTTACCTTAGCGCGATCCACGCGGCAGACCCACCTCTGCTCCAACTATACGAGATTACGACATCGCGGATTTACCACCCGATGATGCTGATGGAATTAGTTATTGAATTCAGTTAGGGATGAACACTTCAGTCGAGCTAGACTTGAAAAGAAAAAGATTCCAAATCGGCTTTGGTGGAAAAATTCAAATTATAATTGAGGTGACGGATGCAACAAACCAAGTAGAAGTATTGTCCACTCGGGAGAATCTATCGATAAAAACAATTTTGTCCAAAACGCAAAACCAAATATACCTTCGTATTCATCTTGACGCGGCCGAAATTTTTTTTTCATATAACTTTTTCATTCGACAATTGTTACTCAAGATAAACAATAAAAACTTGGACAATTTTTCGATTAAAAATCCATGTTTTATCAAACAAAGCTCGTGATTATTCGGTTGTTTTTGAATAAAACTTTGTTTATAAAACTAATATGTTGTTTTTGTTTAATAACAAATTGATTCCAAATGAAAACCACGTTTCGACAACTTTGAAAAGGTTGGTCATCGAAAAAATATTGGTTAATATAACTTATCGCGAAAAAGTTATTCACTAGACTTTAAAACAATTTTTCCGAAAGTTTGAAGAAAATCGGTCAAAATTTGTAGAAGTGGCAGCGAGTTAAAGTCAGCCTGCGCTTCGACTTGAGTTCGACTTGGTGATGTCTTGAGTTCGTCTCCAAGGCATCGATGTCTGGCTGCGTCTCAAAACTGACTCGAGACATAAGCCTTCGTCTTGCGTTTATGGTCATGGGTGGTAAGACAGCATTTACTTGTCTCCAGACGAGCCTTGTCTTGGCTGAGATGGTCGAACCATTTTCAACTCATAAATGAAATTAAAATTGATGAACGAAAAATTTGTAATTATTAAATTAGATATTTTTAATTCTTCAAAAAAATTAAAATTGTGACTTTTTAGAAGGATCTCCTAAGCTGTTAGAAAGACGTAAAAACAAACAACATTATCGGTATCCTTGTCAAACACGTATAGTACAAATGACAATCCGTAAATGAATTGATTGAATATATTTGGTATATTTGTTATTAATCAAGAACAAATATATTAGTTTTTTTAATAAAATTGCGTTGTTTATAGTCATCGCTTATATATTGAGAATACACCATACAAATTTCAAGCATTTTTATCAATAAAAGGCCGAATAATCGTGAGTTGTGTTTTATAAAACAGTGATTTTTGATCGGAAAACTGTCTACGTTTTTATTGTTTCTCTAGGGTAATAATTGTCGAATGAAAAAGTTTCATAAGGAAAATTTTTCGGCCGTGTCAAGGCCACTTTTTTATCGATAGATTGTCTCTAGTTGAATACTTCTACGCGGTTACGACTTGTTGCATCCGTCTCATCAATTTTTCTAAAATAAAACCGAAGGGTTTGCGGTTTAAAGCTGTTAATTGACATTTCAGAAATCTTACACGGCGAAGGAAATTTTGTATTCTTTTTGCCATTTTCAATGTATTTTAAACCGTAAAATTTGTTTGTTCATTTACTAGAGAAAAATCATACTCATCAGGTTTAAAAACATTTGAATCAACATTGAACGTTATATGAAAATTGAAAGCTATTCATATGGCATCTACAAGGGGTCCATCGATCTAAACCTGTTCTCTGCAGTGTTTTACCGCTGATTTTCTATTGTTTTCCCGGGCTCGCATTTTTTTGCGTGATTTTTCAAGCTGCGGGCAAGTTTTATGTGTTAAAATGTTTGGAATCGCATGCCGAACATAAATGTGATTGCAAAAATTTAAAATGGCTTATTGCAAAAATTTGCTGATTATTAGTAATCAAGACGCGTGCTCACCTTCGTATTTGCAGCGATTCGTAGACAACATTGAAGATGACGTGAAAGTTTCCCATAAGACGTTATAATCAGTTAACAGGTTTAGACCGCGGACCTATGCTCTAGATACCAAAACGCGATTTTCGAAAATTCATTTTAAAAAAAACTAATAGGAATTATGCCGTTTCGTTTACGGGATATTAACTGCATATAACAAATGTTCCACAAAATACAAAAAATCAATTTGGAAATAAATAGCAGTTAACATGTTTAGACTGTGCACCCTTCAACTGATACTAGAATTGTCAATGGCTCGTGTTAGTTGATGGCCCTCTGTAAGGCCTCCTTCCCCCTGTAATAAACCTTAAGAAAATAAAAATTTTGTCCTATTTTTTGTTTGTTGAATTACACATGGTTCCGAAAACTTTATTTTCCAAATTGCCTGATTTTTCCTTGACCATTTTTTTTTCATTTTCCTTGATCATTAATATTCAAATACCAGCATTTAAATGTTTTAATACTTTTAACGTAGAATCTTTTATAAGCGGAATAAAACAGCAATTAAGATAACAATTTATTGACTAATTTTGAAGAAAAATCTGTTTTTTCTAGTATAAAATATGGATTTTTAACAAAATGCTTGAATTTTCAACAAAACAATCAAATTTTTAACGTAATAGTTAAATTTTTAACCGTAATTGACAAAATCCTAACAAAACGTGTTATATTTTGTAGTTCAGTAAAAACATATGAAATTTATACAAAAAGGCGAATTTTCTCTAAAAAGATTGAATTTTCAAACAAAAAATATGGCTTTTTAACAAAAAAATAATTTAGCACGAAACTGATGCATTTTCACGCAATAAAAATAAAAGTTTAAACCAAGATAATTTTTTTTTTTTAACAAAAAAGGAAAACTTTCAAATAAAAAAGATTAATTTTAACAAAATGGAAAAGTTTAAAAACTTTTAATTTTCAACAAAATAGTTCAACTTTCAACCAAAGAGATGAATTTTCATCCTAAAAATTGCATTTTCATCATCAAAAAAATGAAAATGCTACTAAAGGAGATGAATTTTTAAATTAGAAAGATAAATTTTCAACAAAAAAAGGTAAAAATTTTCTGTTAAAAAGAATTCAGTTTAGTTTTACGGTCAAAATATACTAAAAAAGATGAATTTTTATTAACAAAAGAAAGTTTAAAAAAATAGTTGAGTTTTCACCCAGAAAATATTTCAGTTCTCTTTTAAACAGCAGAATATTAAATTTAAACATAAAATAAATTTCATATAAAATAGTTAATTTTTCAACACAATAGCAGAATTTTCAACCAAAAAGTATCACTTTTCACAAAATTGTTCAATTTTCGACCAAATAGTTGCATTTTTGTTCAAGAAAAATAAAAATTGTACTAAGACTGGCGAATTTTTAAGTCAAGACGCCAAATTTTCAAAAAAAGAGTTGAATTGTCATCTACAAAGATTTCAATTGACCTTTTGACAGAAAAGTACAAATTTTAAACAAGAAGTAAATTTTCTAGGAAATAGTTGATTTCTAGTAAAAAAGAAGAAATTTTAAATCAAATAATCCAATTTTACGAAAACAAATAGATTTAATCAAAAAAGATTTCATTTGACTTTTAACAACAAAATATGAATTTTAAGGCAAAGGTTAATGTTCTTCAAAAAGGGTTGAGTACAGGGTTGATGTACGTGCTAAATTGTATATTTTGGGATAGATATCGAAATTAAAATTTTTATATCGAAGAAAACTAGCAGAAATACTTGACCTTTGAACTTTTTCTTTGCATTCTAAGTACCCTTTCACGTTATTCTAAGATTTGTGTGATTTATTGTTCGAATTTATTTACATTATTAGCAAGAACCCTTTTGTGAAAGTCACAGTACTAAAATTCCTCATTTATGTAAATCAAGGGAAACTATTTCTCACACTCAACAATATTTAACTTTAACGACGGTTCAGAAACTTCTAAATGTAATGCATATCCTAGAAGGCTCGAATTTTGCACCGTGGAACAAAAAAAGTTTGTGTGAAAAAATAAATTTTTAATCTAGACTATTTTCAGATTTGCAATGCTTATCTCGTTTAAATTCAGAATTAGGACATAAAATGTCAGAGAAATTAATTTTTCATTACGAACTATTGAAAACAGATGATATTTGATAATTTACTAAATAATTTTTAAAGAAATTCACAGTTTATATATTTTTTAACGATAAGGCTCAATTTTTTGTTCGGAATAAACTAAGAATGTCTTTCTGGTAGGGAATATAAAATAATGTTGGATCAAATAAAAGATGATAAGCACCCGAAGAAAAGAGCCAAGACATTCTTCATCGATTTCGTAAACAATAATTAAGCCCCTTCTTTTAAAAAGAGCCAGATTGTGAATTTGTTTACAAAGCTTTTATAAATAATTAATAATTGTCGTCAATTTGTGAAGTATATAGCAGCTAAGTTATCGGAAATAGATTGACATGAATTCTATTGAAATCTCTTGAGTTTCATTAATTTCTCTTCAAATCAGCAACATTATATTCAGTTCATTTGAGCTATGTTAAACTCAATTCAACTCAATTCTATTCAATTCACTTGAATTCTTTCATTCATTTTATTCTTTATTTGATACTTCCTGTGAACATCCAACTTGAATTTCACTTGTACATAAGTATATCTCATTCTGACATTCTTATGTTGGAAAGGATGCTGACAATTCTTCTTGGTTTTCAATAAATAAAGGGAACATTTGGCGTTTTGTACATACACCAAACTCTCGCTTTTAGTCATCCCGTTCTCAGCCTTCCTAGAACTGCTGGCTCCCGCAATTTCTCAGGCGTCCAGGGCGAGAGCGGTTGCGATATATTATATATGTAGATATATATATTCCAATTGGAAACGAGCCAGGCGGCTCTCACTGTTTACGTTTCGATCCCCCCGAAATCAGTTGTAGGCTATTTGAAGGCAACCATCGACACTGGACTGAAAGCGTGAGTTTGGCTTATCAGGACATTTTTATCACATTCCTAGATATTAGAATAAAATTACCAAATGCCCATATCTGAAATTTAATCCTAATTTTCAATTTTTCATCTTACCTTTAGCCTTTGGATTCTGATCCCGATACAGCATTTTCAGGTAATATAATATCCATTTTCCAAACAAGATTAATTGGAAAGGAATTATAATGAAAAGCGCTTGGTAATACATATAATATATTATACGCTCTCCTAATTTATACATGTTCATCGAGAAAATATGCACCATTTTCGCAGTGGGAAACCAACCAACCGTGACTATCAATTTCTCGTGCGTATTTGACACGTTTAAGTGACGTACGATAAATTTCCCTCTATTCTGACAAGTAAACCAATCGAGTCTTGGATAATAATTCACCGGAAGACTGCACTTGCCACGTGAAAGGTTGCATGGTTACTCGAGAATGCCACTCTCTCATTCTCTCTTCTCTCTGCATATATTTTCTTAAAATTTGAAGTTGATTCCAAGAGTACAAAAATTGATTTCAAAACTCCAGGATGAAATGATCTGGAACTCGGCTCTTTCCTATATACCCAAGTCATATCCCAGACGCACAGTGGGGGAAAAAACGTTAGCTGATAAATTGATTTTATGAAGATAATTTTTATTTGACTTTGACGTTTTTTCTTTAAATACCTAGAAAACATAAAGTAACTATGTCCGTGGGGATTGGTAGTGATTCGTCACTTAATTATAATTGAAAACCAGATAGCAATTATTTTCTGAAAATCAATTTGTCGAGTGACGTTTTTTTGGATCCACTGTGAGGCAGATAAATTTAATTTCAATTATTTTTTTCTACTTATTCCATCCGCGATTTTTAATCACTTTTTTCTTTATTTCGAAGCAGTTTTAATTTTCTTACTCAATGGGATAATTTCTTGGTAATAAACTAAACCAGTAGCCGGTACTATACTATAACTCAGGTTAGTTTATAAAGGAGAGTGACCTACTTGAGACGGAAATCTTATGTGTCGCATTATGTTGCCGTTAATTCGTACAATCTATTTTAAGGTATCCAATGCGAATAGTTTGACGGTCTCGCAACAGATAAAGACATCAAGATTCGTTGCTTTGTGCTTGAGATCTGGGAGGGGTCTTGCGGTACAAGAAACGTGTGCAAAATTGAAGCTTACTTTCCTATCAGCATTATAATTTGCATTACTCTCCATGAAATTAAGAAGTAGGAAAGAATCAAAACGATGAAGGAATTATTTTTAAGTTGTTGATTATTCAAAAATAAATATATTTTGTTCTTGTCCAAAGCGTCGAAAGTAAATATCTGTAAGTGGTGAACAAGTTTCCTTCAAACAACGGAACATTAATTTCTCATACTTTGCTTTGATACGTGAACTGATTGGTAAATTTGTCACTAATAAATCAAGTCTCAAGAAAAAAAATGAGAAGGAAAAAGGAATGAAACACCTTTTATCGAGACATAGTTCATATGTAACGACATAAACATTACAACATATCACGCATCTGGATATTTTGCTTTCGTTACTCACGCAAGACCACCAACGACAAATGTGGCAGCCTGCAAATAATACTGGTGCCACGTTGTTGCTTGCTGTACCACCGGCGACAGGAAAGATAGAGGACTCTAACTGTCAACTGGTATCAGGCTTATTTAGTGCCTCTGATTAGCTCGTAGGTTACGAGAGGGATTTACCAAGAGAGAGAGGAAGAGGTGGAATAGGTCTTAAAATATAAAAATTAATAGCATCCTTTAGCCAAGTAAAAATATGTTAAATAAGATAAAAGCCCCAAAAGAAAACAAAAAAATATCAAGAAACAGAAGGATTGAGTGAAAGAAATGAGATGTAATACATTTAATTATGATGCAATACAATGTATCTGTGCTTTCAAAACACACTCAACATCTAGAATGGTGACATTTGCAATATGATCATTCACCAGTTAAAAGTATTTAGCGTTTGGAAAAATTATTATTATTATTTGAAAACCCCATAATTCAAAATAAGGAAATCTGATGATTCTAAAATACATTTAACATTTATAATCGAATTGCTTTCCAACATTCATAAAACTTGTGAAAGTTATGGTTTGAAAAATTCTTAACTCTTCAGCATTTGGAAAATAATGATTTGAAAATTCTCTCATTCAGAATTTAAGAAGATCAATGGAAAGATAGTCCAACTGTCCAGCCTTTAAAGTTTGGGAGATGATGATTCCAAAAATTCAACATTTCATATTAGAACAGTTGGATATTTGAAATCATGATAATTTTAAAAGCCTAATATTTCGCATTAGGAAAAGTGATGATGTCATGAAGTCCTGAATACTACACTCGAGAGTACTCGAAATTGGAAATATGATTTTAAGGCATTACACTTTGGGAAAGGTGACTATTCCAAAAGGTCCCCGTTAGGTTATCATACTGTTGGTAGCCGTTATAGTACATGCATGGTTAAATCTTGCATACGATTTGCGTAAGAATTTTCTTATTTTTCGCTCTTTCCGCCATGCCCAAATAATATGGCAAAAGTTCCCTCAAACGTTTTGTCCACCTCTGCCATCATTTAAGTTGATATCTGACATACCTGGTTCCATAGACCAAAATATAAGATTTTCAAGAGAAGGTATACGAACTTGAATATTTTGAACCACAATCACTCCCAAAGTTCAACATTAATGATTTGGGAGCATTATGTTGCCAAACTTTGGACATTTAATATTGAGTCTAACATTCAGTACTTTGGAAATATGATGATTCTAAAAGATCAACATTTAACACTCAGAATTTAGAGTTTATAATAGTCTGACATTCAACACATAGATAGATCATGATTCCAAAAACTACGTCCTTTAGCATTGTGAAACATGATATTCAGGATTTGAACTTATGTAAGGACGATGATTAAAAAAGTCCAGATTTCAAGATTTAGAAATATGTTCCCAATTTCTAAACTTTGAAAATGTTGAAAATGGTGATTCCAAAAACGTATAGTTTATTGAATTAAGATGTTTCAGAAAATGTTAAACATTCAGCGTGTATAAACAAGATGATGCCCAAGGCATGTCGGCAAGGAAGATATTGTAGGGAAATGAAAACGAAACACAAGGAAGGAGATAAGGATGAAGAAGTAGAAGAGAAAGAGGAGGAGGAGGACCAGTGAATGAGGCCCACATACATCGGTGGGACCGCATCGCGCACCCCGCCCAACTTGGGTCGCCCACTGTCACCATTAATAATACGTCTCCCGTCTGGTGATGTATCTCATCTTGGTTGCCTCGTGTCGTGTCTTGTCGGTGTTTAGCCTTCGGTGTTGGTACCAGGTACCCTCAATCTGGGAGGGGTCGCGTGTATAGAGTGTAGAGAACATACATCCGACCAGACAGATTCGCAGACACATCGCCATGCCTAGTGCAATTGCAAAAACTACAAGCTAATCGAAAGGGAATGGACGCGGAAGGAATTAAATGAGGAACGTTAAGTGGATGGAAAAGGAATCTTCAGCCTGATCTATTCATTTCTAAGCTAATATCGTAAAACAAGTTCTTCAGCTTTACCTTCAATTTCAACTTATTTAATTAAAGTTGCTAAAGCTGTAGCAACAACAGACAATGTTTCTAAATTCTGGATGTTAGAGTTTTCGGATCAACGTGCTTCTAAATGATGAATGCTTTGAAATGTTGAATGGTCAACTTGGGGAATCTACATTCTTCTAAATGTACAATTTCAGATATTTGGAAGCATCTCGTCTGGTAACATCTCGAAACCAAATGTTGAATATTAGAATACAGAATCAAATGCTTACTACATTCAAACCGTGGTACCAAATGCTTTTTGAGATAATTATATGTTTCCTAAAGTTTTTCTGAACGTTTTTTGAAAATATTGTTTCCAAATATATTGAACTTATTTTGAAATCACCATATTTCCAACTATTCAACCTGAGTCTTTTTGAAGTACCTCTGATGTAAATGTTGACTTTTGGGCTTTTCCATCATTATCCTTTCAAATGCTAAATGTTAAACTTTTGGAATTATCATCTTCACAGAAGTTTATTACCTTCAAATGATGTTTCTAAATCCAATTTTTGACTTTCTGGATCGTCATGTTTCCTAACGTTGAGAGTTTCCAAATATAGAATGCCTATATTACAAATGCAAATATTGAGTGTTAGACTTTGTGAATCATCATAGAATGTTATTAAAGTCAGACTATTAGAAGCATCTCTGAATTGTTAACTTGGATCAGAAGTACTTTCTGGGATCATCATATTTACAATTATTGGATGCTACACTTCTGAATCATCATTTTTGGACATTGAATTAAGTTGGGCTTTTGGAAGTACCTTCTTGTCAAATTGAGGACTTAAGAAAATGTAATGCATTTGATAGCATTCTTTTCTAAATGTATCTGGATACTAAATGTGGTGCACTGGAATGTTGGAAGCATCACTCTTTGAGCTGTTTTAATATTTTACTTCAAGAATCATCATGCTTCCTAAGCGTTGCATTAATGTCACAATAATGTTTCCAAATTGTAAATGCTATCAAATCGTGAATATTGATTTTTGGAATTTCAGTATCATAGTAGCATCTTCAGGTGGATATATTGTTGCATGATTCTCAATAATGATGAAAGTGGTCGTTCTGTTTTATGCAACAGGCCGATTAGCTGTAAGGATAGTCGATTTCCACCGCTTCTCGTTGTCTGTGAAATTCTGAGCCGGTCCATCAAGGTATACTGCCCCGGAGCGAATCGACCACGTGCCCGGTTATAGTGAGAACGAACACGTTTATACGTATGCATACATGCAAGCATTGTCCCGAAGAGACAACGGGTCCTGATGTCTTTGTCTGCGAACCCTAAGAGAGTAACTGTCAAACGTGATGGGTGAGTTGATACTTTGTATTTCTCCATCGAATCTTGTATTGCTCACGTAAGTTTGCAGTGTGTCGTCATAACGGTGATAGGATCACTCCAATTTTGATACACGTGCTATATTGTACCGTAAGACAATCGATTTCACAGGCGAATTTATCAGGAGACCAAAATCAAACTTAGTCTCTGACTAAATTCTTTTTTTTATGATGAAAATAGAAAATCTAGAATAAAATTTTTTTTAATGAATTAAATTATACTTTTCGAAGTAGCTGCATTCTAATAAAATACTATAGGATTGTGGTTGTTATTTGTTATTTTTTAAGTCAAGGTGGCACTGGATTGACAAAAGGGGGCATTTTTTATGAATCGAAAAAACTGTGGAATGTTTGACACATTCTCTAAGAAAATCTTTAAATTGGATTTCACTTTTTTACTTTGTAACGTTCAAAATTAAATAATGTTAGGTCGGAACTTGATAAATTGGATAGCATCAAATCTATAGCGTTCAAAATTCAACTATTTTTATTTGAACCATCCCTGATGGAAATATAAACAAATTTTAGTTCCCGTGGTATATTTTTTCTACGAGAAGATGTTCTTGCGTGAAAGAAAAATTTGAGAGAAAAGCAATTATTTATAAGTTTTGATTTACAACTGGTTTGGAATAATCTTAAATACAGAAAGTGTCTACTGTAGATTAAATAAAAATTGAAATTCCTCTTTTATGTCCAAGACTAAAAACTCTAATAAAAATGCTTACAAATAAAACAAGTTTAATCATTAAAAACATGAAGACCAAAAGCAAGCGTATTTGCAAATTTTTTTGTTCAAAAGAAAAATAAGTAAACTTTGAATTTTTGTAATGAATAAGAATTAAAAATTAATATTCAGACGGTTGTACTTTTAAACTCTCTACATTCATAATCCAAGAAACTGAGATTGAAATTTTGAGCATAGACCATTTTTGAGTAAAAGCTTTTCAATTTTTAATTGAAACATGAGTTCAAAATTGAAATAAATGAGAAATTTTGAATCGCTCAAACTTTCACAATTTCCTATAAAAATTGTCAGTGCTTTGTTCCAATATCTTCAATTTTGATTGCCCACAATGTGAAATTATTTATTGTAAATTTTTTAATTTTGAAAAAACTTGGATTGAAAATGGTAAATTTGAAAAATTTCCCTAGTTGAAGACCTCGTATAATAAAAACTATTTAATTCTGATTACTTATATTTTAAAATTTCACAAATGCTTTCTGGACAAAAGATCTTGCTTTTCAAGGGATTTTACACGACATGTATTTTATGGATAACACAAAAAAATTTGGTTGACTATGTTGTGATTATTAGAAGTATTAAAGTTGGTAACGCATTTCATAAATAATTTTTTTAAATTTTTTGTTCAAGTGTTGCAATATCAAAATGACGGCGGATTTTCTGAAAATGTTGAAACTCAATTTTCTTTAAAAAGCCCGCGTCTTATTTTTAATTTTTAAAAAGTTTTATCACTTGAAAGCTTCTAAAAAAATGTTTCAAAACATATTTGACCATAGTGCGTTTTTCTTTGAAATTTTCGCTAAAATATGAATAAAGTCGGCTATATTTGTATTTCTCTTAAAACAATACAATTTTCTGAAACTTTGTAAAGTGCATAAGGCTTGAATTTATTGGGTACGATATTTTCTCGATTTTTACTGAAGTCAAATTTTTATCAATTGAACTTCCTTTCGATTTATGATCGAGTGAGCATGGAATACAGGCAATATGGGCGTTATAGAAGTAAGAGGAGTGTGTAATATGTATGCAGTATAATAGGAAGACGTCCTCCTACGATTCCTTGCAGCAAGGAAGAAACGAGTACAAAGCCTGTATGCCGATCGCTCACGAGTTAAAGTCTCTTCCCTGCCTTCTATTCTATTTCCCCAAGGAACGACTGGAAATTAAATTACAACCATTAAAGAGATTTTTATTTTTTCACTTCAAATTCGATTACTTAAATAAAGTCCCTATTGCCCAGCTCCGGTGCCACCTTCAATTTTTTTTAACACTCCTATATTCTCAATTGTTTAAAACTTCAAACTTACATAACACCTGTAAACAAAGACATAAAGGTTGATGTAAAATTTTAAAAATAGTATATTTTGATACGAGGTACCCAATGGGCGGTTTTCTCACTGCGAGAGTGAAGGCACAGCACGAACTCAAAGCCGAGCCGAACATTGAGTGATGTGGCTTCACACTCGCAGAGAGCAAAACGCCCGGGAGGCCTCGTGTATCAAATAATATTTTTCTTTACAAATTACGATGCACAACTAGATGGTAACAAAATTAATGAAAACTAAACAGAAAAAGCTACATGGCCAGAAAAGAGGTAGTATGGGAATCTAATTTTGATTTGTGATTTTTTTAATGCTCTGATTTCGGTGCATAAAATAGTTCATAAGAAATTAGATTTATTCTTGATCTTAAATGATTTTTTGAAAGTATTATTATTAATTCTCTTCTCATGATTGGATTGCAATTTGATTATTATAATTTTTTTAGTTTCAATTAGGTAAAAATATGGGTTTAATTATGACGCGCAGAGACAATCCTTATTTTTAAGCGGATGCGATTCTTTTCATGAGACATTATAATTTGTTTCATTACCCTTAAGAATCTTTGTATGCCTTACAAATTCGCAACACCAAATGAAGAAAGTTATAAATGATGCGTGGCATGAGCAGAATTCTATATTTATGATGAATAGTTTACCATTTATGAACTGACTTTGTTTATCCTGCATTTTTGTTTGCATCTCGTCATTAGTTTCCAACGAAAACTCATTATTTTATAAATTTCTTTAAAATGATTTATTTTTTCGATACAGAATTTATTTATGGATTGGAACTTAGTGTTTCAGGCCTTATTTTTAAGACTTCATGATTTTGGGTCTACGGTTTTGAACTTATTATTTATTCGGTTATTTTTGGGCCTTATATTTTGAATCTTATATTTTTGAGGCTTACAATTCTGGGCTTTATGGTAAAGTACTATAATAAAAATTTTAAATAAAAATATAAAATTTAAATAATTTAGATATGACATTATCAAATAGTCTAGGAAGCCTTTTTTTAGTAGGCGCATGCCACCCACCTTGCCTTTTTTTGTTATTAATTGAAAAAAATATAAGGAGCTTTTAAAATGTCTTATAATGATTTTTGAGTGGGCGTCAACAATACAAGGGGAGGTATTAGTCGCGTGTAAATTATAAATCTGCAAGATTTACGGCACTTCCCTTGCAAGGTTGGTCGCTTTTAATCAATCCGGAGTCCCGCTTTACCAGCGACGTAAACGCATAATTAACTCTTTGAGGACTTTCTTTTCGGAACTCGCGAGCTTAAGCCGTACGTAAATCAACCTCGTTCCACTTTTTTCACATCGCTTCGACACCCCTGCATTACGAGTAAAACGTTTACTGCAGCATTAATTATTTATTCCAAACAACATAATCGTTCAATATATCAATATTCTCTCCATTTTATCTATTTAGCAACATATACTTTAAAGGTGCTTTCTAAATTCTAAAAGAGTAGACATTTTTAGAATATAATATATTTTAATCGGTATCTGAACATAACGCTTTTCTGTTTAGAAAGATCGATCGGAAACGAGGCCGATTCCAATAAATTTAAATAAATTATAATAAAGCAGAAAGAAAAATTAATCGGAAATTCATTTTAATAAATCACAATAAATTTAATGCTAAGTTAGGATAATTAAATGCCCGTTTAAAAAAAGAACATGCATATAGTCCAAGTGCAACCCATTTAATTTACTTGATGTAAAATTAATGCACGTACTTAAATTTAAGTAAATTCCGGTAAATTAAAATTATTTCACTGGATTCGACTCCGTTAGAAAAACTTGAGAATACTTCAAATGAGTTTAATTAATTTAAGTAAATTTATATTAATCAAAAGGCACTGTCAATTCTTTAAAAAAACTGTCAATTCAAAGGAACTCTATTGGTTTCAAGTAAATTCAAGATTGATTCAAATAATTTTTTTTGTAAATGAATTAAACTTCGATTTTATTATATTAAAAGAGAATTTAAAGAAATTTAAGTAAATTTACGCCAGTTAAAGTCACTTTAAGTAGCTTTAACTGAAATCAAATGACTTTGGGAGATTTCGATTTATTTTAAATATTTTAGTGATCTATCCAATTAGTACATTTATCAGAATTCAATAAAAATTTAAATTAATTCAAATGAATTTATCGTCAATTCAAGTGGAGCCTAGATCAACTACAAGAAATATAACTAAACTCAAATGATTTTGATTGAATTGAAAAGCATTAAACGATAGTACCGAAATAGGCTGGGATGGGAAGGAGGGAATGAAAACAGATAGGAGTGGATGCGGATTCTCAAATCCATGAAAGAGGTTTGTAGCGAAAAGGTAGGCTGGGTATTAGAGAAATGGAAAGAGATAGGATGTGGATGTGGATTGTTAAAGAGATAAAAAAAGATAGAGGTCGATAATACCGAAATCGGTTGAGATAGGAAGGAAGAAATAAAAGAAAATGATAGAATGATAGAAAACGATAGAGGTATGTAGCGAAGAGATAGGCTAGGGTGGGAAAGAGGGGATAAAAAAAGATAGGAGTGACTGTGGATTGATGAAAAAATATAAGGGTGGTTATTAGAGAAATAGGCTGAGATGGAGAGAGGTAGAAGTAAATGTGGATAGGTAAAGAGATAAAAAAAAATACAGACTGATAGTAACGAGATAGGCTGATATGAGAAAGAGGGAATGGAAACCGATAGGAGCGAACGTTGATTGGCAAAGAAATAAAAAAGATAGAGGGGGATATTAGAGAAATGGGCTGGGATGGGGAATATGGGATGGAAACAGATAGGAGGAAATGTGGATTGATAAAGAAATAGAAAAAGATAGAGGTGGATAGTAGAGAGAAAAGCTGGGATAGGAAAGAGGAGATGGAAAAAGATAGGACAGAATCTGGATTGTGAAAGAGGCAGAAAAAGATAGAGAATGATAAAGGTTTATAGCAAAGAGATAGGCTGGAGAAGCTAAGAGGGATTGGAAGAGATACGAGTGAATGTGGATTGTTAAAGATATCGAAAACGAAAAATGTGAATAGCAGAGAGATAGATTGAGATGGGAAAGAGGGGATGGAATAAGATAGGCGTGAATCTGGATTGTCAAAGAGATAGAAAAAGATAGAGACCGATAAAAGCTTATAGCGAGGAGATAGGTTCGGGCAGTAAAGAGAGAATTGAAAAATAAAGGAGTGAATGTGGATTGATAAAGAGATAAAACAAGATGGAGGTCGATAGTAAAGAGATTGGATGGGATGAGAAAGAGGGTATGGAAAGAGATAGGAATGAATTTAGATTGATAAAGATATAGAAAACGTTGGAGGTGGATAGTAGAAAAATAGGCTGGGATGGAAAAGAGGAGATGGGAAGAGATAGGAGTGAACGTCCATTATTTAATTATTTTCTCACCAGGACGACATTCATTAACGGAAGAAGCCAAATACCCAGTTGAACCAGAATACCGACAATTTGGACATGCTTTATTTAATGTGCTAACTTGGTCTAAATCCATTAACAACGGTTAAAACAATGTACAGGTTGATATTAAAGAGATAGAATGGGGTGAAAAAGAGGGTACGGAACAAGATAGAAGTAAATGTGGATTGATGAAGAAATAGAAAAAGATAGCATCGGCTATTTGAGAAATAGACTGAGATGGGGAAGATGGAATGGAAAGAGATATAAGTGGATGTGGATTAATACAGAGGTAAAAAAGATATAGGTCGATAGAAAAGACATAGGGTGGAATGGGAAAGAAGGGATAGAGAGAGATAGGAGTTAATGTGGATTGATAAAGAGATAAAACAAGATGGAGGTCGTTAGTAATGAGATAGGATGGGATGAGAAAGAGGGTAAGGAAAGAGGTAGAAGTGAATGTAAATTGATAAAGAGATAGAAAAAGATATACATGGATAGTAAGCAGATAGACTCGGATGGGTCAGAGGATCGAAGGTGATAGGAGTGAATATGACTGGATAAAGAGATGGAAAAAGATAGAGTTTGATTGTAGAAAGACAGTTTGGGACAGGAAAAAGGGGATTGAAGGGTATAAGTGTGAATATGGAAGGATAAAGACATAAAAAAGAGAGGTTTATAGAGAAGAGGTAGAAGAAGATACCCGCCGATAAAACAATGATAAAAAGAGATGTAGGTAGAGCTGCGTGGAATGAAAAGAGGTGGAGCTGGACACAGACAAGGGATAAGAAGAGAGTGACACGAGATAGAAAGTGATGCAGGGAGATGGATAGGCTGCGATACATTTTCCTCATTCCTTTTTATTTCAGCGATAGAAAATTGTTAAAACAGATAGTATTTCTATCCCTTTGCTACTAGCAGTGGCATAATTTAACTGATTTCAAGTCAGGCTATCATAATTCAATTCAATTCGAGATCTACACAAATTACTTTTGTGTTACGTTTTGTTAGTATTGTTTCCCTGATTGTTCTTAATGCTTAAATAAAATATGAATATATGAAATAAATTGTATTTTCTTCCTATTAAATCGGTCTCGGATTGAGCGATGCCTTTCTCTCTGAGTAACGCAACCGCTGAAGTTCGATGATGATCGTGGCATCTCGCGAGCGGCGAAGAAAGGAGTGCGTTCGATCAGCAGAGTTATTTGTTTATCGCGTCCATTGCGAAAGGCGCGCGAGCAGAAGAGAAGCCTGCCAGGTAAAGTTGAAAGAAACGAAGAAAGATTCCGCGGCACGGCGGCAAAAGGCCGCGCGTTCCCCCCGAGGAATTCAGAAATTTCTCGCTCGATTCTGGAAATGTCACGTCCCAGCCCCATGTGCGTTTCACATCTGTAGAAACTCAATATATTACGCCAACGTAAATCAGCGGCTTTTAGATGTTTTTAAAAAATTGCTAGATCCTTATGAAATATTTCGCCCCTGTCATCCAACCCCAACCTGTAGCACGGAGGAATGTATTTTTTTATGTGTTCAAAGCTTTTAAGATAGGAAGAAAGCTGTCAAGTTGTCAACGCAAGTTGTTATAAATTTTTACTTGCCCTTTGTTGGCAGCAAGCCCGATTTATTGATACTTTCGAATTTTTTTTCCCGCTTCGTAAAATTCTTTTCGAATTTGTTGATGATAAATAACCTGCTACCACTCGGATCTGTATCTTTTGCTTATAATTATTTTATTGCTTTTAATTTTTGACACTTGTGAACTTACAGATTCTTGCTTTTTTTTTTAATTGCTGACAAGTGACCTTTGTTTTATGGTATTAAATGGCTCAACAGTAACCTTAAACTACAGTATTTATGTGAAATAATTGTGAAAGGGTTGATAATGACCTTTGCAAACTACTTGTATTATGTTGTTGGCCAATAGTTTTCAAATTATACGTTCTTCTTTTTGTGTTAAATTGTTGCGTAATGCTTTATACACTGGTTGCTTCTTCAGCAGAAAATTACTTGTAATAGTTTCATACGGAGTAGGTTAAAAATTGAAGAATGGCCCTAAATCATGAAATTCTGACATTTTTTTATCCGGGGTTTTCATCCTCCGGATCTTTTGCGCATAAACATACGATAAAATGGATTCCTTATTAATCTTAAATTGTAAAGGAGGCATACAATGTATCCATTCGTAACAACCCCATTAAAATTCCCAATAGCACAAGATAGCAATACTTTAGCATATACTGATCTCGAAATTCTCGATATAGGGCAAAAGCCTGGTCTGAGTTAACGAGATGAAACAAGAAAAAGAGAAGTTGGAGGTCGAGATCATTGATTTTCGCAAAGTCCTCTCGTTCTCGACGAAGATTAACCAGAAGGTTGCGGGCGCGGAGAAAGAACAAAAAGAAAAGGAAGGTAAATAAAAATAAGAAGAACAGGAGAAAAAGTCGGAACGAAGAAGAGAAAAGGTCTATCGACGATCTATCCGCGAACCTTCGAATTGCACTGACATTTCCCTGAAACTCCTGAAAGTATCCCCAGCTTCTTAAAAGCCTTTCCCACTCTTCACTCTGTCTCTTCTTTCTTATATCTATATATCTCCGTAAACCTAATTAACGATTCCGTCGAGACATAAACACGTGGGCTTGTCGTATTTCACGATTACTGTCATCGTCTTACGAAAGTAGTGGCAAAGGTGAAATTATTTTGTATTCCCTTGGGTAAATTCATAGACGTTAATAGAAGGATTTAAGGGGTACTAGATTTTTTGATAAATATTTTTACAAGATATAAAGTGACTTCATTTCGATTTAAGTGGTGGCAAAGTCAAAGGGTTGAAAATTTTGTAGATGTTTTTTCGTCTAAGCTTCAGCCTCTGAATGAAGAACTCAGCCCTAATTTATGAGCCAGCATTCAAGCTGGCAGGTGCATCCAATAATTTTCCGTTGCACAGAGCCCCTCCGGACAGAAATGATGATTTACAGAAAGTAAGGATGATCAACAAAGATGGTTAATGTTGCACATTATCTTCTCAGGGGCGCTTCCTTATTTTCTTTCAATGATTTCAATGACTCGAAGCTCCGTTTGCAGTTTTTTCTGCATTCGTACGGAACAATCGACGGGAGGTAATTATTGCGTCCATCGATGGTAGCAATTAATGGCCAACAATGACGCCATACAATTTATTTGCCTCTTCATTTCGCCAAATTGGATATCTTAATGAATCTGTATTATCATGCCATTCCACAATCTGTGGAAATAGATATCAAAACTTTCGATCAAGTTAACTCTTCACGTAACAGAACGTTCCTAACGTCATTTCTGACAAGATGGAATATAAATTTTAAGGCCAGGTGTTACATTTATGATACGAGTAATTTAAAGGAATCTGTATTATCATCAGATCTAGTTACTAGTCCCAGTGGAGCGAAGTGAGAAGATCTTTTATTAGAAAAATTTAATAACAATTTTTTAAACATATATTTTCCATCTAGCCAAGAATGACGTTAAATATTTTCTGTTATTTGAAGAGTTAACATAATCGATAGTTTTGATTTCTATTTTTACATACTGTGGAATGACATCTACATATCTTAAATCATTCTCAACTGTAGGAAAATGATCCTAATTAGAAATGTTTTTTTTAAGATTTGAGAAAATTTCAAAAGAAGAATTAAACTGCTTCTCGTAATTATGATGTGAGGAAAAAAGGTAGATTTGTTTTCGGTAAGCAGGGATGAAATTAATGAAGTTGTCGAGACCTTCCTGAAGGTAAAATTAAGTAAAGAACACGGAGCCATTAGAATGTTTAACGAGGACATCGCGTACACATGTCTATATTGTGGGTCGCTCGTATACCTAAAGTGCGCGGGTGTGATGATGAATCGCTGCGGGAGACCGCGCGCCCAGGAATATTAAATTTAAATCCACTTATTCTTGGCCAAAGAGTCCGTCAGATCTGTGGTGCGAAGACACCAAAAAGAAGGAGAGGAAACAGGGACGCAGGCAGCAAAATGAAAAGGATTGACAATAAAAGTAAAAGCGAAGACAAATTTTAATATAGTCGTTTTCTTTTTTATAATTCTAACTCTTGAATATCTATTTATCACTTTTCATGTTCGCTTTTTAAGACAATTATTTCAAAACGTTAAAAAGTTGCATGAGTATTATTCAAATTGACGTAGGTCATCATAAATTTTAAAATTATTTTTTCGTACTCGTAAAAAGAGGCTGATACCATATTTCTTTTACTTATTCAATTTGATTTGCACATCATTGAAGAATTTAATTTTGAAAAGCTTTAGGACTGAAGAACTTGAAACTAAAGGCAATTCAGAATAGATGCTAAAAGTTGAAAACGAGTTTAAAAATTTGTTTTATTTGAATTTATTTTAATTAAACTGCCTAAAAGTGATAGAGCCTACTAGAATTAACAAAAAAGTTTGAAATCACATTAGGTTAGCAATTGTTTTTTGCAAAACTTTTAAAATCGAAAAACTTGAATTTGAATATGTTGAAAAATAATTTCCATTATCGATATTTACCACGATTCCAGAAATTCCAACTGTTTGTATCTGTACCAACTTTTGAGGATTTAGCACGGACACAAAATATCGAAAGTTTTCAAATTTCGGTAAATGTTGGTAACAGAAACCTATGTTTAAATCGTAGTCGGATACTAACAATTAAATATTTATTTTTAAAAATACTTTTATAAATTGAAGCGTACATTATTCATAGTTTTTTAAACGTTCGCTGAAAGAATTTTTTTTTATGTTTAAAGATGTATCACCCGATTTTTACCTTATTCAAATTGTTGTTGTCCATCTCATGTCCATAAAAAAATGAAATATCGAGTTGAAACTTTGAGGATTTAAAAAAAAAGATACCCAATAACTCTTCCTTAAGGAAGGGTTATTTGGTCCTGAATGTTTATAACTACCAAAACAATTAGATCCTGAACTGGTGGGAATCGGATATTTAGTTGATAGCCTTAAAACTAAAAGATTTTATTTACAAGCTTGAAGAATTTAATAATTTTAAACATAAAATATTAATAACTTAAACATTTTTAGCGTTATGGTTCTTTTATCATACCTTTTATTCAAATTTTAACCATATTACACGATTATAGTCATTTTATGTACCATACATTAACATTAATCAACAACATTAATTAATTTAAATGAAGAAAGAACGTGAAAATGAAGCGAATCAATTTAAAAAATCTTAAGAAAATTGAGAAAAACTGGCAAATTCCAAAATGTTAAGCAACGGATAGTAAGGATAATATGACAAAATGAGGCAAACGAAGCGTTTTCCTGGACTCACCAGAAATATTTGTGGCTTACCGAATTTCGGTGAATCAATTCTTTATCTTTTTTCCCCACCTGGATTTTAATTTATTTTCGTTCCCCACAATTTTTCACTTTTCACTTAATTTGGGAAAAAGTGAAACTAATAAAAATACAGAAAAACGGAGATGTTAAGAAAGATAAGCAAGAAGAAGATGAAATTGGCAAAGTGAAAATAATAATGAAATAAAAACAGAGATTAGAGAAGAAAAAGTAAAAATAATAGAAAAATAAAGAAAAAGAGCAAAAATAGATCGAAATTGAGAAATAGGAATATAACTGAAAAAAGAAATGACGAAAGAGAGAAATGAAGGAAAATGAGAATGAAAAACAAATAAATATAAAAAGAGAAAATGATTTAAAGAATTTGTCATAGAAATAAAAAATGATAGAAATACATCTTTCTTTACTTTTATACGGTAGATCCTTGCAATACAGTGCAATATCGTAAACGGTAACATGCGTGTAAGATGTTTCAAGACCTAAGACTGGAAAAAATATATAAACCGAGGCGGATTCGTACCGTGCATACGAATACACACATCTAGATACCCACACACACACACACACACATACAGAAAAACTTGACTCACCTTTAGAAACATATATGAATATACAAAACACACACATGCAAGATTTATATCAAATGTATATGTATATATGTATAGCTAGGTAGATAGATGCATATAGCATGGGGGCGTAGATATGGGTGCGCCCGTGCCTTCAGTTAGCCGCGAGTGCGGACCATTATTTCATATTTCATTTTATATTTCAACTACGAAGGAGATGCTAACCTAAAGGGCTTTAGAAAAAAAAAGGAAATGATAAATAAAGAGAGTTGGATATCCACCCTCTCTATACTCCCACATTTTCATGTCCCTCTTACTTTCACCGACTCTTCTTTCCTGAGTTAAGATTTCAGCTTAAAGAAAGTTAAATGAGAAGGAAGGTGAATGGGGAAACTAAAATATGATGGGAGTAAAATGAAAAGGAATTTATGGGAAATAGTGGAGATGAAATATGGGAAGAAACTGTTTTAATTAAAGAGAGTACATGGATGAAATAAAGAAAGACGAAGGTATCCAAAGCAGAGAGGTGCAATGCCAAAAAATATTATTATGTAATAAATAATCTAGAAGGGAAGTTTCGAATTAAGTACAAAAATTTGAAATTGAAATTAGTTGATTTCATGCTTTTCAAATTATCATACAACTCTGAGTATTTCAATTGGAAAGTCTGGTTTTAACAGTGATCCTTTAAAGTTCCTGTGATCATGGCAAGTATTACTGTAGGGGAAATTCTGTAAATACTGGAGAGGGCATAATGATGATTCTTATATTAAAAAATGGTTAGTTCTGTACTTTTTCGTTAAAAAATGTGTGCTCGGACCTTTTAATTGTAATTTGGTGATTTTGAATTCTCTTTTGTTAAAGCTCATTCGGCTTCAACGAACACATTCTCATCACGTAAGTCGTGATTCGCACACGATTTTGTCCAAAAATGTGAAACTTGTTACATTATGTTCAACTCTATTACATCAAATTTCTATTATGTTTATTTTGGTACCTCGGTATGGGACTGGTTATTTAAATATTGTAAAATATATCGAGAATTTTATTTTTCATTATAACTTTAATATTTCTTTCTTATTTTTCGTCAATTTTCATTCTCAGCTATCCTAAAAAATTTATCATTGCAATAAATATATACGATTTATCATTGAATAAATAATATACTAATAATATAATATATAAATAAAATAAATAATAAATATTAATCAACATTTTTTTGCACCTTGTGTCATTCTTCCGTAAATTTTATTTATTGTCAATCTTATTTGTTATGATTTAAACAAAAAATACTCTTTCTAGAGTAAAGTAGTCCCGAAAAAATGTGAAAATATAATTTAGGCGAAAAAAGTTGTCTAATAAAATTTTATTGTATTTTTTGTCGGTTAAAAAAATCATTATTTATGATTTTTTTTAATGAAAGTAAAAATTACATGTCCTAACAAGAAATGATTAACAAAAAATTTGTAGATATATTATAATCGAACAATTCTTTCAAAACAATTTTATTCGTAACCTGTTTTGCTTTTCCGAAAATTAATTTTGTATTTAAAATGTTATTTTTTAGGAATCAAACAAAAACTAAGCATCCTATAAAAACATAATTAATAACAAATTTGTGGATCTTTTTCTGGTGAACAGTTTTTGTGTATTTTTTTTTATTCTTTGTGTCGGTTTTCTTGAAATGTAGTATTTTTTATTTTCAATGGTATTTTTTAGGAATTGAACAAATACTACGGGTCCTATTAACGAATTATTTATAAAAAACATGTAGATCTTTTTTGGGCAAAAAACTTTTGTCTATTAATTTTCTCGTAGCTTGAGTCTTTTTTCCAAAAATTTAATTTTTTATATTGTTGATGTTATTCTTTACGATTAAAATAACAAATAAAACGTTTTAGGTTTTTATTTTTAACATTGTTTTTGCATTTTCATAAGTCACTTGTCCTTCATTTGTTCTTCAACAAATTTTGTATAAAATAAATGACAATTGAGGCACCGGATTGCAGAACTGCCTCTACGCTCGGCCCGTCTCAACCCAGTAGGCGCAGGAGAGGGGATGCTC
>JAAAKG020160468.1:0-29405 GCA_010014905.2 Druon quercuslanigerum | reverse complement strand
CCTACAAAATGTCTCCGACTAGCCCCCGACTAGTGCCCGACTTTTAATGGGGCCAAGTGGGGCTATTTCTACACGGGTACATGCCAAAGTTGGCGTCACTGCGCTCGTCGTACCATAAAGTACGTATATAGTGTATAAATGTCTATCACCGAATCAGACCATAGTCTCAGTTACTTTACATGGTAGTTCGCTGTATCCTAAGTCAAAAATTGTACGGCCTAGGCTAAGATGTGTTATTTTAGATACCGTTTACAGTACCTGAAATCGTACAAATAGTTATTTGTGGTACAGGGACTCTAAGTGGCACTTTTTTGGCAGAGCGCTGCAGTTTACACGAGGCAAAGTGACATTTAGGGGCCGAGTATCACATACTATTTTTTATCATACCAGTCAAGCGTCAGTGCAAACAGGTTGCATGGAGTCATATTCTAAAAACGCGAGAGGGTTCAGAGATGGAGTCTGGTAATTTGCGTGGGGTAAGCAGTCGATACTAAAATAACCTGAGTACGATAAGTACCTTAAATAAATACCGCCAATAACCTAAATACCCTACGTAAAAATTGTATGGCCTATGCTAAACAGTGCTATTTCAGGTATCGTTTGAAGTACCTATAATCGCACTTATGATGAGAGTGTAACAAAAAATTATGTATGTTAAATTACACTCAAATAGACTTTTAAATCACCAGAAATGATTAAATTACGACTTCTAATATAGGCAAACAATTCTTACATAAAGATAAATAATAGGTTTTGCTTTTCATTTTTTTATTTTAGTTTCTTTTCAAAAATCTTGTAAAAAATATCTGAAAAATAACATATCTTTTTATCAAAAATAACGACGACAAAATTTGTCGAATTAAAGTGAAATCTATAGATTGGGCTGGAAATCTTTAAAATGTTTTATTCTTGATTTCTGTAATTGTTTTGTCAAAAATTTGTTAATGAGCCGATGTATGTCATAGAAAAGAATTCTGTAACGTTCGAAACATTTTCTGTGGCATAATTTTTATTTTTAATGATTTAGCCTATAAAACGACTTGATACACATTCCTCCTTTTTTTACAAGTGCGCAATAAACAGGGATAATTTTTCATGCAATTTCGATGTCGCTTGTGAGGTATCAACATGAATGTTCAGAAGTATTAGGAATAATAACGGTGAGTGTCGAGCGTGGCCACAGGGTGGTTCGCCACGCGAGATTCTCATTCCCCGAGGCTTCCCCTCGTTTACGAAGCGAGTCACGCCACCCTCGAGTCCAACCACCCTGTCTGCCTGCCTTTTCACCTACTGCTGTACTCGGTAGGTACACTGTGGGTGAGGTTGGGTGGTAGGTAGTACGTGTAGGTACATGAGTATCACCCTCGGTGCCAGCCGCCGAGGAACCATTAAAAGTCTAGCTTTTACTCCCCCCCCCCCCCCAACACCTCACAAATCCTCTACTACCTTTCCCTTCTCTTCTTGGAGGTTGTGTAGATTTTTAAATGTATCGGATGTGTTGCACGCGCCTCAGGATTGAACCCTGTATTTCCCTCTCGTTTTACACTTTCTCATTCTCTTGACGTACGTATTCCTGGCTCTGAACAAGACAGCTCCGTTTTCAGCCATCATGTGACAATTGTAGGCGACGATAAATCGACAAGGTACATGGTACATGCTTCGAAACTTGTCAACAGAGGAGACAGCGATCAGCTTGTAAAGTTTAGAATGAAGCCGAATGCTAGAGCTCGGAAACTAAATGGAAATATTATAAACATTGCGTACTTCTAGTGAGGCAGTAATTAAAATCACTTTAATTTGCGAAAGTATATGTGACTTTCCGCGAGAAAGGGGACCTTAGGGTTAGAAAATCAATTTTCAGATTTTTGATGATATTCATAGTTACAAAATCGGTCTTTCCGCAGTATAAATCTCGCAAATAAACTTCCAATACATTCACTGTAAAGTTCTAGCAGACTTTTTTCACAGTGAAGCTGGATTAGTGCAGTGTTAACGATACACCAGACTAACATTAATGCTGACCTTTAATCTTGAAAATATTTCCTTATATCGATGAATACGCAGCCAATTACTGACATCATGATAAAAGCGAAAATACAATAAGTGGCCCTACCATATCTCAAAAGAAAATGAATAAATATGCTATAAATCAAATTCAAGCTTGAAAGTTAGACCTTAATTTGTTTCTTATTTTTTACTCATGTTATAAATCAATTTTCATTAAAGGGGTTTCCTTGGACTTAGGGTCAAATAGAAAGAACATGGAATGATCTAAAGTGCAAAAAATCTTTTATATAACCTTGTGTCTGAACAATTAATGTGTGATAATTAATGTAAATGTTGGAAATTCTCCCATTTTTTTGAGGCGTCAATTTGAAAACAACTGAAAATTTGTTTTTCTGTTAACGTATTGTCTAATATGTGTTTATATATATTGGCTTCAGATGCACACTTCATTGTTCGACATTGCTTATATGTTATTCTTAATTCATTATATAATTAGTAAATAACAATTCTATACGAATTCAGTTGAACCCTAATCTATTTTATTAATACATTATCACTAAATTTCAGAGAAATGTTAAATTTCTAATGAAGGCCCACATTGCATCTCGAACAATTGAGAAACTAAGTTATATAAAAGATGTTTGACACCTAAAATCATTTTTTGTTTTCTTTATATTGGACCGTACAGTTAAAGAAAACTCGTATTTAAAATTGACAACACAGCGTTGCAAAACGAAATGGTGTTTAACTTTATATTTTATAAATAATGACTATATTTTATGAATAATGAGCAGGATTAATATTAAATCACATTTTTGCCCGGGTAAATCATTATGAAATTTACGTTGTTAAAAAAGCGGACTTGCTGGACAACTATAGGGTTAGAATGGAGTTAGTTTCATTCCGCTGAAGTTGAATTAACACCATTCGGACCCTATAATTGTCCAACAACTGTGTTTCTTTTTAACATTGATAGAGACCCATTGCCCCGTCCTAAAATTTATAAATTTATAAACTGGTCTACCTAATTCCAACTATGATTAAAATTTTAATTTTCAAAAAATTTATGATTTATCTTTCAATTTTTAAATTTTGTTAATGAATATTTTTCTTGTGATCCAAAATTGAAGAATTTTTGAAAGGGATAAAAAGTAGTAGAATAAAAATGTCAGTCTCATTTTCCCGTAACATATTGTTTGTTAAAATGTAGAGTTACCTTGAAATAAAACCATTAGTGCTTTTTCGATACTTTTTTCTATTATTTGGTTAAAATACGTCATAATTTGTTTAGAATTAAAAGAATAGTTGTATTATCTTAATGCAAGGACACTTTCAGAGAATTACTTGCGAAATTTCACTTCCGGAAATATCATGAAATTATTTTTAATAAACTGCTTTATTAGAAAAGTTTTAGAACATACAATCTAAAATTGTATTTTGTTATTCTTTTTGGATTATTATAGTATTTTTGACAGCTTTCTGGGAAATTTAGAATTCCAGGTATGGTAAATGGCCTGGTAATCGTGTCGTCAATCTTTTTGGGTTTTTACTTTGTTTTAATTAATTTCAGTTAGTTTTCTATTTTCGTAAATTTAAGTACAAACTTTCAGGATTATCGAATTTTTTACGAAATTTCTAAAAATAAAGTGCTCTTTGAACTTTAAAAAAAATAACTTAACCATAAAACAAGAATTTTCTAGAAAATTCTATTGTCGATATTTAAAAAATTAGCAATTCGGGGAATTCATGTAAAATTTTCTTGTAAACTTCTTAAAAATCCTCGGCAATTGTATATTAAACTTAGTCTCTGCGATCGAGATGCATATTTTGTCTCTTTCTACTCATATAGTTTTAGGAATAAATTTTTAACTAATTTTATAAAGGTAAAGTGAAAATTTCTGGGGAAAACTTGTTGCAAAGGAATTTTTGTACTATTTCTTTGTAATTTGCAAACAGTTTCCCATGAATTTCCTGAGACATTGAACTTTCACAAATTTTCCGTGAAAGTGTATTCTTCACAATGCGTGAAAGATCAGTTGTATTTTTAATGATCTATGGAAAATAGCATTCCTGTAAATATTTTTACAAGAATTTATTTGACTTGCTATTTGGGTATGTTTGTATGCGAGAGCCAAAACTTACATTTAAATTTCTATACACCTCCGCATCTCCAGTCGACTTGAAACTCTGTGTAAAAACGTATTTCAGACGAAAATACGAAGTTCTATGTCATTTTATTTGACAAAAATGGAGCAAAAATGATAACATAAAATTCAGTCGTATTTGAGTTTGTTTCATAACAAACTTGCTCATATTTCTTGGCAGCCGCATCACGGTAGTTGCTTTCTCTGGGTAAAGAATGATATCCTACTTTTTTTAAATTAAAAACATTTAAGGCTGCTAGCATCAAACTTACGTAAAAAGCGAGATTTTTATATCGATATAAGAGCATAATTATACCCCTAAACATTTTTGGTAAGTATTGCCAAAAATCTGGGACATTCCCCATACAATAATGAAATAATATACAAAGTGCCCCAAAAGTTCGAGAACGGTCAAATAACTCGGAAATAATGCATTATAGAATAAATGGCCAAGACAAAAGGTATCGAGTGTTCAGCGGCCTTTTTAATGGGCTGTTCAAAAATTGGATCCGATTTCTTTTTTTTTTTTTTGAGAATTGCGAGATTCAACTTTTTTTTTCAAATGAAAACTCCTTTTTTATTGCAGATTCGCATTCGGCATAGTTTTTTTTGCGTTCAGAAAGGGTACATCGCATTTTTTGTAGGAGCATTGGTTAGAGTCTTATGACAAAAAATGTATTGTTTATGAATTCACTGCATCAGTTTTCAGGATATTGCATTATTGTTAATATAATCTAAGGCTGGTACCCATAGTCTACTATCCCCTACAATCTATCCGTACAACTAAAGAACATCATCTGGCAGTTAGAATAAATTCAGGAAAATTCGAGATCTTTGTTCAGAGTCTTTACGGGCGAAAAGGAATCTGATACTACCCTAAAAGTATTGCTGTGGTAAGCTAAATAGACTACCATTCCCTAAAAAGTAACCCTCGCAAAAATAGATTGCGACTCCGTAAAAACTACTCTTACGTCTAGAATGAAAGGTTGATACTTTGCATCGCTCGAAGTTGAATGCGAAATGAATCCGAAACTAATTCAAGACTATCCTTTAACCTCAACGAGACAACATAAACGGGTCAGTAACAGCGCACAATTGGCAGAAATGCGATTAAAATTGTTGTACGTGGAGTGATTTAATGAAGCAGGTGTTCGAAGTGGCTACCGTTGACGGATAGACAATGATGGCGACGATAATACAATTCTCTCAAATCATCATGTCAAATTTATTGTGTTGCAATATTTGCGTGGTTTCGTATGCGTTGTTTCAGTTCTTCTAAATTGGAAGATTTGTTCATATAGATATGGTTTTTGAGAAATCCCCACGAAAAATAGGCAAATGGTGACCTAGGTTTTCATTGAATTGCACCACGCCTTCTGATCCAGCAATTTGGGAACGTATAATTTAGAAATTCCAGTACGAAGAACGCATAATGTGCTGCTGCACCATCTTTGTGCAATGTTACAGACTGGAAGTCTTCACCAAATATATTTCAATTGGACATCACTTGATTTTCCAAAAGTTCGAGATAATTAGCTGCAGTCAAATTATCTTCAAGAAAAAATGGCTCAAAGATACTATGTTTACGGAAACCAGCCCCAACATTGATCTTTTGAAGTTATAGAAATAAACAACAAAAAATACCAACAAAACATAAGCGTTCATTTGTTTTCAGTGTTGAATTCTTAAATGAAATCACCGTAAGTCGTGAGAAAGACGCAGGAAGAAGCGGTGGTGGGACAGCCCGCGCACGTCGTATGCAACCGGTCAGCGCTTCCCCACCACCACATCGTTCTACGGCTGTACCAAACACATTTTCTGTCATAAGGCCCAAACCAAGGATCCTCAGAAAATTCCAAAGTACCCTACCTCAACGCAAAAAATCGTGTTAAATACGAATCTACTGTAAAAAATAGGGGGTCTTATTTGAAGAGAGCAAGTTGGGTCCTGTAAGTACCGAAAAAATAAATCATACCCAATTTTTGACCAGCCCATTTAAAAGCTCGCTGATTACAACTTTTGTTTTAACCATTCTTTCTATAATGCATTATTTTTGAAATATTCAACCATTTCCAGACTTTTGGGACATGCTGTATGTATTCTCGAGAATTTCCAGAGAAATAATATTCTTCAGATAGTCTTGGCATATTATACAGTATTGCCATACAAAGGTTACACTATCCTTCTTCTAATTTTGCAAAAGTTGCTTGGTTCTATTTAATTAAGTAAAGCATAATTCCCCTAAAATTTTCACGTAAATTTTATTTTTTATAATTTCTTGGTTGTCTCAGAAGCAATACCCCCAGAATCTATGCGATTCTCTCATCAAAAATCACATTCAACAAAAGTGGACAATAACTCACTCTAATTTTAAAACAACGCAACGGAGACTTATAGCCCAGATTATTTGAATGTCAGTGCTGGTTTTGTTTTGTCCGGCGTTTCGTTTTCACGCTCGTTGACTGCAAGAGCGAGAGGGTGACTATATGAAAGAGAGGGAATGCGGAAGTGAGAAGGGTTGCTGGGGGAGGTTCGGGGTGTAAATGTGGATGTAGTATATGAGGAGTGAGAAGCGTGGGTGGAATTGCGGTGAACCTCTGCGTGTACCCCCTCGGCCACGTACATTTTGCATAGCATCGCTAGTTTTTCCGCGACATTATTCTCGCTTAACAGGCTTTTTAGCATAATGTCCGAAGCTGCCCTTAAATCGTCCACTGGCTTCGTACCAAAGTACGGGGTCCTTGAGGGGGTTAGGGGTACCTACGGGCCTACATACGTCGCCTCCTCGATACATTACCGACAGTAATTTGGTTAGCAGAATTTCCGGAGATAACCGCGTTTACGAACTTTCGGCACGTCGACAGAATGGATAATATAGGAACTCGATACTAACTTTAAGTGCGGTGAAAAATAGATTTCCCTCTGAGGATGTATATTCTGTAGTCCTAGCCCGGAAGCAGAAAGAGAACAATTCTTCCCCTTCTCAAGTTTTTTTACGGATAAATAGGGCGGAAACAGTGTACTCACGCGAAGCGTCTGGTTTATTTGCGCGAAACACAACATGGGGGATATGTATGGAATTATGTTTCAGGAAGTTATGTTGTTTTAGTAAAGAGAAAGCAAGTTTTTCCATAAAATCTCTGAATTATGGACATGGTTTTAATATAAAAATATCCACCCGCATCTTGCGGGCACATTGTCATTTCGCACTACGCAAGCTACTCTCAACTTTAAGCGCACCCGGGGCGTAAGAATGTTGATTCTCGCGCTCGATAATATATTTATCTCGCACTTGATTATGTATCTACGTCGCTCTGCACTCTCGGTTTTTGTATTTGTCCCATATTTGTGCCTTTTAAAATTAAAGGTCGAAGCGTCGAAAACTGCAATTTGATCATAGTGAATTCTCTTTTATTAAGGTTCCTTTGTCTTTAACCATTACATTCTCATCACGTACCTCGTGCTTCCCGCTCAATTTTGTTCCAAATGTAAACTTTTCTACATCATTTTTAACACTCTTATGTTAAATATATATATTATATTATTGTATATTCCTCGTCCTGGTACTGCTTATGCAGATATTGCAAATTCATGTAAAAATTTTATCTTTCAAGATTACTTAAATGTTCGCTCCTTATTCTACACAGATTTTCACTCTCAGCTATTCTGAAAAATGTGTCACTTCAATACATTTATATTATTATTATTTATAATATGCATCGGTATTAAAACATACGTATTTCCATTGTATTGTTTTTATAATTGAAAAGGGTATATAAATAACAAAATTGTAATTGATCATTTTATTGCAACTTGTGTTCTTTTTCCATAAAATTATTTTTTTTTACTTTTAATGTTATTTTTAACGATTTAAACAAAAATACAGATTCTAGCGTAAAGTGGTTCAAACCAAATTTGTACATGTAATCTAGGGAATAAATCTGTTAAATAAAATGTAATTTTAGCTTTTGCTGTATTTCCTTAAAGTTACTTTTTTTATTTTTAATATCATTTTATAAAAATAGTTTATAACAAATCTTAAAGATCTTTTTCGGTCTTGTAACGTTACAGAAAAGTTACTCGCCCTACCTAAAAAGTATTGATAATAAATTTGAAGGTAGATTTTGGTTGGACATTTTTTGTCTACTCATTTTTTTCATAGCTTGTGTCATTCTGAACAATTTTTTGTTATCGAAAAAAGTCATGAGAACAACTTTTTCGATTTTCCGAGTACTACGAAGAGCCGTACATAAAATGTTTAAATTTTGAAAATACTCTATCTTTTTGAAATTTCGTCTAAAACATCTGCCCGACGAACTTGTCCATTCTTTCCAAATTCTTATAAAGTATACCAACAGGCAATACAATTGGACAACTTCTTCAAATGTTGCCGTGTTAACAGACTACAAGAACGCCAAGGTCAACGAGAGACGGACGTCGACGTAAGAACTATCTTTCATGACTCAAAACGGCGACGTTTGATAGAATCTGTGAAAGTCATTTTTCGCATAAAACCTATGTCTTCTCATTATGATCAGAATGTAAAAATGTAAAATGTATGTAATTCTTTACAGAATTCTAGTAATAAAATGTACGGAATTTGAAACAGTAATTTGGTAATTCAAAATTTAGACAAATTCGACCTTGTTTTAAATTTTTATTTGAAAATGTACTTTACGATCATTCCTATTCAATATAAAGCAGAAAATAATATTTTAAATAACGTTTTAATGTTTTAATTTTATCTTTGTTGTTTTTTAGGTAAAAGTTTCACACTGACGATAACAGTATCAACGACACCTCCTCAAGTCGCTACCTATACTAAGGCAATAAAGGTGACGGTCGATGGGCCACGTGAGCCCCGATCCAAGACCAGTGAGTATCACTGTAAGCATTATTATATTTCCTTATCAATTTTATTAATAAACGTATTTTGGTAGTTAGTACTAAATATTATAGTAATTTGTCAAAAATAAAGAATTTGCAAGTTAAAAAATAGAATTCTTAATTTATTATTAATAGCATGTCTGCATGTAACGTTCTGCAAGAACATAGTTCACTTTTTTGATATTGGGGTTACGTACAAGGACGTGTAAATGGATAAATTCCAGACGTTTTAGCACTAATATAAACCCTCTAGGTTGAAATACGAACCGACGGGGCACTTTTGAATTTTAAACTTCGGAAACCCGTCTTTAGAGAAAAACGCATCTAAAGTTGGCGAGTACCATAAATGGACATATAAAATTTTGTATTACAACATAAAATTGACCCACAATTGGTCACTTTCAAAACAAAAGTATAATTTTACCAGATAGTTTGAAATATGGTTTTCCATTGCAACTTTAAATTTGATACTTTTGATCATTGCTCACTATAACGTGAATATCCTCTAAAATACAATCAACAAAGCTGGTCCTTTCTTGCGTAACGTTACATATTGTTATGTTTGATGTCTAGTAGTGAGTTGAATGGTTCCCATGTATAAAACCATACACGCTGTTTCTCAGAACATTATTAGTTTTTTTAATCAGAGAAACTAAAATATAAATTGTAAAAAACTATCCTTTTATAATGTAATTTTTGAACTTTTTGAATTTTTTAAATTCGTTGAAAGTTCTAGCATGTTTTGGAACGGTAGTATTTCGTTAACAAGCTTTTATCTGTTTTTTTATTAATAACGAGATTTTTTTTCACCGTCCGAAGTTGATAAAACATCCACATTAAGCAAGAAAAAACTCCCTCTCCATTCTTAAAAATAATTGCATGCAACAAAATCACAGCATGGAAAAAGTTTACAATTGAAAATTATGCATATTTCCAACATACCTTGATAGTTTTAAACGGCGCCTTAATTTTATCAATTACATTTCCCCGATTTCACTCAATTTCGTTGTATATACACATTATAAGCCAATATTTTTCCGAATGCAACACGAAACTAATTAAATTCTTATTAAAAGTAACAATTAGCAGTCTCACTTTAAAAAAGTTTTATTCGAAACTACCACGTTATGAGCCTATTACGCCCCCAGAAAAATGAGCGTTAGAAAGCTCTGCAGCGCTCCGTACAGTCAGATCACTAGTTCTACAAATGACCACTAAATAACGCACGACGTATTATCTTATTTTACTGTCGACATATGTATCAAACTTTATTTCGGAATGAACCACTTTCGAATCTCGCGCTATACCCAATTGCCAATCACAGCACAAGCAGATGACTACCACATCCATCGTATCCTTGAAACCGACATTTATCTGCTATTACGTCACGAAAAAAGTATTTAAAAAATCATCATTATCAACAAAACACTCACCTTATGGGACATTCTCGTACCATTTCGGTAAAGGGCTATCTAACGCTTACTTTTCAAGGGGCTCTGTAGTCTCATAACTTTAGGTGATTTCAATTAAAATATCATACATCACTCGTAGGGTTACACAGATGACTTTAAAACCCATGTCCTTCTGTCGTGGTCTTACTACTCATCCTGAGAACATTGGACTATTCTTTAATACTGTTTAATATTTAATATTATTAATATTACTTTTTAATATTACTACTTATGATTACTTTTTAATACTATTTTTAATACTATTATTTTAATGTACATGGAAAAAATAAACCATTGAAAGTAAGAATGTTAGAAAAATAGTTCACTTTTTTAATTCTTGGAATATGTCAAAAAGTAAAAAAAAATGAAAATCCCGGTAAATACGTTGTCGAATCTTTTTTATAGCACAAAAAGAAAATACCACTTTCGAAGTATACGACCTGCAGCATTCAAAGTCACGACGTCAACTAACATTGATTTCTGTCACAATGACTTTAAGATATTTCCTAAATTTGGAAATAGTTCTATCCTACTTTCTAGAGAGAGAATTAGAGAAGTATTCAACGAGGCCATTTTTTAATACGTAGCTTTTAATCTGCTAGACTTGATTTTCGACGACCCCATACACTAACCCAAAGTTCGTAAAACGCACCTGCTAAAAAAAATTTCACAGAACTAAGACGAATCCAGAGCATACAAAGCATATAAAACATACAAAGTCGTACAGTTAAAATAAAAAATCGGTGGAGCCTAACCTTTGGACCATTACTTGTTCAGTTTATGATGTGGCGAGAGCTTTGTCTGATTCAAATCTCAGGATGAAACCTACGATTGAATAAAATACCAATAAGCGCTTGCATCAACTAAACATAAAGTTTATCTGAGCAAAACAGAATTCTTCCCTTATTTAGTGTGTGATTCACTACATAACATCTGGTAGTTCGTTCCCGGAAAGGGTCGAAAGTTCGCTCCAGAACTGAGGATCTACTATCATACGCTGAACAAGTTAAAGCTGGTGACAATCAAGCAACTTACTGCTGACAAAATATAGGTCTTAACCAACGCGGCATGAGAATACAGATGAGGTAATGGTGAGACATGAGAAATAAATAGTTTCTCGCAGAGCCATCGTACCTCTTTAGTAATCGCCCTATTTTTGTAAATAAGCGCCCAAGCCCGTGGAAGTCGCGACTTTTTGTAGAAAGATTTACAGAGTTATATGCAAATTGAATGAAGTCACTGAGAATGTCATCCGCTTCAAGGAGTTTTGCTAATACCTCTAAACATTTGAGGAGAAATGTCCACCAATCACAGACGTAGAGGTACAGAAAGCGCTGAGTAGCACGAAGGACTTCTCTGTTATCAGACCAGATGTTATCAAGAACTTCTGATGGAAGGAGTTTTCTTTTACACGCCAACATCTGGCCCGGATCTTCAACTTATATTTAAAGTCAGAGGCGCATATCTCGCAGTGGCTGTTGTGGGGGCACTGTGCTCCTACCGAAGAAAGACGACTTGTCCATTTGGACAGATATTGGCCACAGGCCAGTAACTTATCTGAACACCCTGTAGGCAATATGTACAGCTTTCCTGAATCTCAGGATTGTTCAGACATTTGGAAATGTGTGCGGAAAAGTAAATAAAGAACGTGGATCATAAAAGAGCGTTTTATTAAAAAACCGCAGAGCAGGCGCCTGGATCTTTATATCAGAAGTTAAGAAAGTGTTTTATCCGGTTTAGATGTCCCACTTCTAAATGTCCAAGTAAAGAAAGCAGACGTCGCCAAATTCTTCGAACAGATCCTTCACAACAAAATGCACGAAAACTTTTACATACACGTAAAAAATCATTTCATTGCGAAAGAGGTTGCTCTTCTAAAATCATCCGCGCCTAATTAAGGCACAGTAGATTTCATTTCCGCGTGGCAGGACGCTCATGAACAACCTAAGTGCCTGTAGGATTCATGATTCATTCAAGTGTCTCCACAGACACAATGCGGCCCTAATAATGCTTTACCATCATCTTTGCCAATCTCATGGTGTTTGCCTAGACGATGCACAGTGGGGCGAAATGAAAAAAATGGTGTTCAAAATAACCTGTAGGTCTCAATTCCTCATCGATTTTCAATTTTTGCTGTTGAAAAAATTCAGCATTAAATTCTCAAGACATTTTTGAAGGCCGATTTTTGAATTTCTGTTTGTTTAAACTTTAATAGAGCTGAAAATAGCGAAAAAATGTTGATTAAAATTTTTTTTCGGTTCTCTCTGAAAATTTTTCTAATTGGTATCAGGACTCAGGTTAAATGCAAAAGGATCGGTGAAAGAAAAAAAAGTGTTAATATGTCAAGTTATTTGTTATAAACAAATATTTGCAACAAATAGACAGTATGATGGATGCAATGAGGTAAAATGCGATCATGAAAATGTGGTATCCAATATAATTTGTTAAATTGATTAAGAATTATAATTAACAATACCTGATTTGAACAGTTTCAGGCAGAAGTAAACTAAACTTTCTTCCGATTGTCTTCGAATCTCATTGCTTGTGATGCACATTGATGTATTTTTGTCATCTGATACAATTTGTTAAATTTTTCAACAATTATTATAAACGAATGTTTGATTTGAACAGTTTTAGGCAGAAACAAACTGAAATTCCTTCTGATCTAATACTGATATAGTGCAGAAATCACTCATCTCATCTGATGAATACTTGTCTCATCTAAGAGGAAGTTTGGAGACATACTGATTTTTATCCTAAAGCTCTCGAGCTGTTGATTGTAGGATAAATCGTTCTTGAAATGAGGAATGGAATCATGAAATTTCCATAATAGAAATTTGTTCGAGTGATTCGTTCATGAAAATATTGAATGATATTTTGAGTCGAAAAATATGAATGAGCATCACTCCCAATGAGATTAAAAGGCAATCGAAAGAAATTTTGGTTCTATTCTGCCTAAAACTGTCCAATTCATGCATTTCTTTAAAATAATTGTTGATGAATTAAAAACATTACGTCAGATAACATAAATACATCAATTTGCCTCACAGGCAATGAGATTCGAAGACAATCGGAAGAAAATTCGGTTATTTTCGGGAAGAAATATGTTGCTTTTTATAAGAAATTAGGCAATATAAATTTTTCCGATTTGCGCAAAAATATTTTTGATATGAAATTATACGTATGTGAATTTCATGTTTTGTTAAAAAAAACTCCCTATTTTTTTTCTTAAACTTCTATAACTATTCACCTAATTAAGGATTTAAAGATTTCTTTTCAGATTCTGGTAGCGTTTATCGTCTTTAAAGAAGTATTAAAATCAGTTTTCTCTAAAGACGAACTTTTATATTTTTTGAAATTGTGTTTGTTCCAAAAATTGATTTTTTTAGTAGTAAGTACATCCGACCTTTTCCCCTATTTTTTTTAAATGCTTCTACTAATATAATATATATTTCATTATGATTTTTTTTGTATCTGTTTGACCCACATAAAGGTCACAGAATGTCTTCCTTATGAACGATGAAATTCAACAAAATATAAGTGTGGGTTTTTGAACAACTCGAGTTTTAATATTTACAAAAAGACAATATCTCAAACAGGTCAAAACTTATATAGGGTAAACAAAATTATGACATTTTTTAAAGATAAATCAGAAACTTAAAATACGCCTAACATCGTATATCATGTTTTCACAATTCGCAAATTTATTTATCTTCCAATTTTCTTTAAAAAGCAACATATTTGACCCCGAGATATTCCGCGACTTCAAGTTTGAAAGCTACCTGGTTTGACATTAATTCGTTTTTAAGAGAGAAAACTGTTCGTAATTTCGTTGTTCCATTTCCATCTGGTCACTTATGATTGTAGTCCGACGGATACAATAATCAATTATGCATATCGTTTTCCAAAAGGACAAATAATTTTTTCGATATATTTGGCACTCTAAAGTATGTTTTTAGGATGAGAGGCGATATAGATAGTACATTTATTTACCTGGGCCCAATTTTCAGAAGTTGTGTGAATTTATGTGATTATGGCTAAACAAGTGTGGTAAATATAAATCTCTATTCATTTGCAGTATATATTAATTAACTAAATCAATTTTTAGGGGACTAAGATAAGATAACGATGGCAGATATTTTAATCTAGGAGCTGAAAGTATTTTTTTTTAGCTTTTTAAAAAATTTCTTTATCATTATATATAATATTATTAATATATAATATTATTATGAGAGAAGTTGTAGGCTCGGGAAGCTACGATCGTGGTTTCTTAAAGCAACCAATCCCGACGCAACTACAACGTGTACGTCATCCACTTCTGCTTCTTCTATCCTAGAGGGTTAGCAAAAGCGAGAAATTTTCGCAAGATAATTCGTACAATACTGTTCCTTAGAGTGCGGTCTTTAGCCGTGGATGACCTTTACGCGGCAGACGGCACAGTTGGAGGTGAAGGTTTCACCTCTGGATACTTTTTTAGAGTTACCAACCTTTGTACAGTGTTAGAAGGAACAATGTTGACGAACTAGATGTAGTGATCACAGAAGAACAGCCTTTTGCATTTGACTTACGATCGTCTGCGCGTGATGCTGGCAAGCCTTGATTTTGTTGGGTTGGCTGAGAAATAAAGCTTTCATGCCTCCAAGGCAGCTGATTATGAGAAGCACAAGATGGACTTTGTAGCCTTGATACAGCCTGCTCAGCTTGAAGAGAAGAGCCTGATATTTCGCCTGATATTCAATCACGTAAATTATCTTGATATTTAGACCTTGTCGGACAATATCAGGCTTTGTAGCACTGATACGTTGAGTGGTGGAAAACGAGAAGTTCCAGTAGATCTTACACTGATCATTCTCTGCAACGGACTTTAGTTCCCCCTGGGCGTATAGCAAGACGGGCATTAGATAAACACGATATAAATACCGAAGATGGTAATATAACACTTCTAGAGCCGCATTGTGTCTCTCTATGTACCCGCAGCGTGCATACTTTGAGAATCCACAAAGAACATGTCCAATTGTTTCTAACTCCTGCTTGCACGCTTGGCAGTTGGTATCGCCTACAGGTACATTTATTATGCGCTCACGGTAAACTCAGGTGTCTATAACGCAGTCTTGAAAGGTAAAAAGAAATCCCTCCGTCTCCGATCTTAATCCAGCATATTTGAGAAACATGCTGGATAGTACCAAGGAAAGCTCTTCTCTACGTATAATTCCGTAGAATTTACAATGAAGGGGCTTATCAGCATGTTTCTTTAGTAGGAGCAAATGTTCTGCTTCCTGTATACAACTTTTAAGCATCAAACGTATTAGTGATGCTAGCCCGTGTGTAGTGTCGCTGGAATCAAATGGGAAACCAAGCTCATATGCGGCTATATTTGCGGATCGGTAAAGAAACGCCGCAACATTGACGACTTCAGGTTGGTGTACGAGTCGCATTAGAGAATCGGTGCTCTTTAGAACTGAGCAGACTGTAGCCAGAACCGTTCTTCGATTAAGACACTCCAAGCTCAGCGAACCTCTACCCCCTTTATCTCGTGGAGATATTTGTGAGGTACAAAGGATCTAGGATCATAACTTATATGGATTATCAGCATCTTGCATATGCTTTGGTCAAGTTGCTTCAACGCATAGATGTTTCATTTTACAGCACCAAATGTGTAAAACAGTATAGAAACGGCCAAAATATTGGTCGCCTGGATCTTATTCTTCCCAGATAATTCTCTAGGCACTCAAGGAGCTTAATAAGTAGCTCATGATTCATATTATCAAGTACCTTTCGGTAGTCAATCCAATCGATGGACAGATTGCGTCGATACCTGATAGAATCCTGGGTAATACACCTATCTATTAACAGATTCTCTCTGCAGCCAGACAATCCTCTCATGCATCCACGTTGTTCAACTATTGCACTCCATACCGGCTCGATAGATATTAATATCCTCTCTTTGAGGATGCCAGTAAATATTTGGTAGTTGGCGTTTAAACAAGCTATGGGCCGATAGTTCTTTGGACTTAACAAATCTCCGGTCTTAGGGACCAGTAGGTTGTTCTCCGTTTACGAAAGTAGTAAATATACGAGCTAGATATTGGTGCATAGAAGTGAACTTTTTCCATCAAAAGTCCTTGATTTTATCTGGCCCTGGCGCTGCAATGTTTTTAGCTCTAGCGATACCTTTCTTCACTTCATCAGCAGTGATCATTTAACACTCCTCTTCTGGACGTTTCGACAATTTCCTCTGGCAAAAGTTACGAAACAGTGAGATATCTAAAGCAACTTCGTCTAGCTTATGAGTATCTCCATATACTTGTTCCCAGAAGACTTTTGTGCCTTCTCAACTAGGCGGATTTTCAACGACACATTACGATTTGTTGAAAAGGCGAGAAGTGTGAGTAGACAAGGTGGGATTTTCCGGAATCCACTTCACTTGCCTTATTACTTTACTCGCCTCTCTTTGGCTATTGAAAGAGCTCTCATTTTTTGCGTCCAGTGCTGCATGACGATCAACAGTTTACACTTGTTCAGCGTGTGATTTGCTTTCCGTAAGTTATCAGGAAGTGCTCTAACAATTGGAGTGAACTTCTTATATGATGTTATGTAGCTAATCACGCACTGAAAATTTGATGCATACTGAAGTATCATTACTTTTATTTTCGCTAAGCAGGAAGATCGCCTTTTCGGAAACTACACAATTCAGACTTAGATTAGCTTTAGCTGATTCGTACATTCGGAAAAAACTTTTTGGTGGATTTTTGATCTCCTATTTCTCATGTTGACATTATCGGCTATCTGCAACGGTAATCTTGCTGGAACGAGTGGTATGCTCTCTGGAGGATTTTGTTCTTCTTCTTGATAAAGAGCTTCAGATCCCCTTTTGCATAAAAAGGATACCTGATCTCTTAAATACTGGGGCGTTTTATGAGCATATTCCGGTTGCATATTGATCCAACGTTCATGCAACATTTGGATGTAACCTCTTCGCGCCGGTGAACTTTCTTGCCAACAGGTAAGGATGTCCATCCTGAGTTGGTCCAATCATTTAAAACGAAGTTCTGGCGTTTGTCCGGGGCCATTGCCTATTCGTACCCTCGGTTCGGTCCTATTGCCACTCCCAAATGAACCATTGCCTCATGGTGGCACTGCGCGCTGCTGGTGACGTAACCGCATATTTCGGGACACGGTGTCACCATTTTTCCATTATTATTATTATACGATTATTATATAATATATAATAAGTTAGTTAATAATGATAGTTAATATGTAATAAGTTCTTAGTTGATTAGACGCTCGGACTTTACCTCAGAGGTCCGGAGTTCGATCCCTGAGCCGGTGCCTCTGGAAATTTTTCTATGTACCTACACCGAGTTTTTGGTAGTTCAGAACCTACCTTAAGCTGTAGGCCCTCCATCGTGCACTTGACTGCAACCCATTCCGTCAATGATGGAGTAAAAACAAGGTTTTGTTCAATATGTTGGGGCCTCGTGCAAACTATTCCAAAAATATGAAAATCCAACTCTAAACCAAAAATGCCTTTGACATTTTGAGCAATAAACATTTTCTTAATCATGATTTTCACATTTTAAACTAAATCTATGCATCTTATTAAAAACTCATTTGATAAAAACTTTTAGACAATTTTGAGATGAACAATTTTTATTTTCAACATTTTTTTGAAGGCCGGAAAAAATATAAAATCGCGTGTAATAAGATTTCCTCAATTCACTTCGAAAACACGCTGCTATTTTATTAGTTAATACTGCTGTTTTATTATCTTGTCCTATCTAATAAAATAGCAGTACCATATCTTAAAAACTAAATAGTTGGCCCAGCTATCTGTTTTTCAATGCTGATTACAAAATTTTTTATTTATATCAGTACCCTTTTTAGTACAATAAACCATAAATTACATTCTTATCTGATTTCTTAAATTTGGAATTGGTAAACAGTATTGTTCTTTTTTATTTTTCCAATTTACGCATCTACATGCCAAGAGTCTTGAATACTCTAAGGTTGATTAAGATCCATGTCAAATTTAAATTATTTTGTATAAATATAGTATGAGCTACGAGTGGTAAACGACAGATTGTCGGGAGGCATCTAGCTATTATTATCTCAGGGGTTTTCCAATTTTGTCTACGAAGTTCTAAAAATGAGAGTTTAGGAATCTAAGATGTTTAGAATCTAGTACATAAGATGATTTAAAATCACAAAGGTTCGTGCCCAGCGAATAATATTCTCACACCTCCACAATGTTAGAATAGCTCGTGTGCGGTTCCCCTTGGTCGGTGTTGCCTACTACCTAAGTTCACAGAATTGCCATTACTTATAACCGTGGTGAGAAGGTATAGCATTGATAAAGGGTTGCGGCGTGGCTACGGAGATATTGTTGTAGTTACCACCTACAAACTTTGCATCATCTCGGGGTCTCCTTAGCTACGACTCTGCCCAGACATACAATTACCGGTACTCTGTTATTTACCTAACATTTGAGAATAAGTCAGAATTTACGTGGGACTAAGCACTACTAAGCATTACTAAGTGCCATCGACTAACTCACAAAACATATTATATATTCAAGGCACGCACTCTCAACTTGTCCCAACTATAACCTGTGGTGTATCCAACTTTTGAGGGAATTCTCTACAAATATACGTAGGTCATCACATCGTTAAGATTTGCTGAGAATTGAAGAAAATCTTTGCTTTCTTTAACGTGAAAAAGAAAGAGTTGCTAGTTAATTCAGTGGACCTCATATTATTCATTGATTAATGAACAAATAGTGCCTTTTTCAATTTTTTTCCCTTTTTCGCCTGTTGTTTGTTACTAATTGTATCATAATATTGTTCAATATTAATGGACAATAATGCTCAAAAGTAATTAGATAGCCAAGTCTTTTCTGAGCATTTAAAAAAAAAAATTAGGCAAATCGGCTCAGTAGATCAGTCGGAATCGTGGGTACCACTTCAAAAAATACTGTTTCGAGAAAAACGCGTTTAATACTTTGCAAAAATTATCAATATCATCATCACAGGAATGGTAATCATAATTATTTTTTCATAACCTGAATATTGCATATAATGTTTGTTGAGTCGCTGATCACGAATCGGCTGCCAAATTTATGAAATTAAATTGTTTAAACAATTTTTATAAATAAATTATCTTAAGTAATGAAACATTTTTCAAGTTTCATATGTTACTTTATAGATTTCGAGGTCACTGATTCCAAATCTAAAACCATTTTAACATTTTTAATTTGTTTAAACAATTTTTTTGACGAAATGTTGCAAAATTTGATTTTTTTCATGATACATACGATTTTCATGGTAAAAGGGGTCAAGAATGACGAATTTGGCATTAAATTCAGAAAAGTATTTTTTTAATGAAATTTTAAACCATAATCTTACTAGCTAACATTGTTTTTACGCATTTATGATAGTTTAAAGAAGTTTGGGGTAAACAAAAAAATTCTTTTGATCAAGTAAAACGAAGAAAAATCATCTTACCCTTAATCAGCGATGCCTGGTCAATACAATCCTCCCTCTTCATCTTCGTAGAGATCATTTGCACGTGTTGTAAATGCGTTCTAACACAATAATCGGCAAAAGTATAAGAGCACGAACAGTGAAAAAATTTTACTTTTCACTTGAAAACACGTTTTTCATCGACACTATAAACAAAAGAGTCAACTCGACACGCCAGCTGTGCGATTCAAGCACTCGGAACCTTGCAGCGAATCTCATTTTTAATAACTTTCCAATACTATCTGAGGTAAAGGAAGGTTTCTACATTATTCTTGAGAGTTTAAAGCCATGAAAATTACAAAAAAAATTTCAATTTTTTGAAAAATGTTTACCATACTAATCCCTTAAAACATATTCTTTTCAAGTTCTTTGAATATCTAATTCAAATATAAAGTATTCAAATGAAAGAATATATAGTAATATAAATTTATTCATTGTTCTTAGAACGTCATAAATATTGATTTCATTAGAAATAAACTAACTTGACCCTTGACGTAAACATATTCTAAAAAGTGCACGGTTATTTCTAGAACACGATAAATACTTTTTTTCACAGAAAAAACTATCTGGAAACTAAAAAGCTCTGCTTTAAATGAAAAAAATGCCTAATAAAGGCATCGCAATATTGAGCTTTCGTTCATTCTCGGTGTGATTCACGACGAAATGTATCTAGAGATACTTTTCATACTTGCAAATATCACAAAAATTTCGAAATCTCCAATTTAAAGAAATTGTTACACTTTTAAGAAATTTTAATGAAAAAGGAAATTAATTTACTCAACGCTCTATTGACCTTAAGAAACACATTCTCATAACGGAACTCACGCTTCACGTGCCAACTTTGCAATCCTAGTTAGCATAAGAAGATTTATACTTAGTGGAAAAAACCAGGTAAATAAATCGATTTAACTTACATATTTATCTATATAAACAAGGCAAAAAGTTCTAATAATGAGGAATATAATGTTGGTTTAACGGAAAAATCATTGTTGACCCATTGAACGTAAAAATTGATTCGAATCTCGAAAATTGTGATTAAAATTTCTGAAACTATTTCGTTTCTCCGGACCTGAGTTTTACTATAAGAAAAAAGACTTTCATTCAGAATATCTCTTCACGCATTACTTTACTTGAAGGACTTGAACTACAAAAGAAAAAGCCTACTGTACTCATGAATCCACTCCACTATTATTGAAGATTTTGCATTGTTGTAAAGCACGCTTTAATGCTTAAAGAAATTACATAACCACAATGATTGTTTTTATCTCAAAAGAAATATACGTTTCAAAGGCGTTTTGAGAAGAGCGTTAGCAAGGTATATATTTTTTTAAGATTGAAACAAAACATGTGTGCCGCATCAAAAAGTGGTTTGCAGCTAATTTACAGATCTTTTTGAAGTAAACAACTTTGCATTTTAATATGTTTTCGTAGCTTGCATAGTTTTGATAAATAAATGCCTTTTTTCACTTTTATTAACAATTTCCATAATTAAAAAAAATTATGCATCTTCTAAAAACATAGTCCCATGCACATAGAATTTTTCAGTTTTTAAACGGATTTTCGATTGATAAAGACGAAATCGTTAATCAAAAATGGTTCTTTAACAATCTCGCCCTTAATTTTTAGACTTTATTAAATTTTACTAAAGCATAGCTCAATATAATACATTTTTTAAATTTATCGTGCCTACGCATAAGAGATTGCTGAAAAATCCTGGGTTTTTAACGAAAACTGGCAAGGTTTAAAAAATCTTGAAACGTTAGCTTTTTTAAATTCATAATAAATGGATAGTTAACAATCATAAGTAACTGGTAGGTTTAGATTTTATATTTGGCAGTGGAATCTCTTATAATGAAAAGCGACTTAAGTCCCAAAAATAACTGAGTAGATATATAAAGTTCTTTCCCTGTGCAGCCTGACCACATCCGCCGTTTCGGTATCTGCAGACCACCCAGCAGTCGCAACTTGTACCTCATAATAAAAAGATTGCAGTTTTTATTTGCAAAAACTTTATAAATATATTAAGATTTAATAATTATAAACTAATATCACTCATTTAAAGTAAAATGACACCCGTGTAAACTTTTTCTTTCAGTTCAAAAATAACCAACTATAATCATAATACTTTCAAAAAAAATTTAGATTTGAATCAAATCTGGTTTAGGAGAATTAATATTTATTTCAAGAGGCGAAAAATTCTGGTTAAATGTGCAAAATATTATTTAAAACGTTAATTGAATGGTAATTTTACTTTCAATTTCTTAATGACAAACTAATAATTTTATATTTAGTAGACAGATACTCTGTAATCATTTTAAATTTCCATGTTATTTATCAATTTTTTAATTTATTTACATGAATTCTGTAATTTGTAGAACGTCTTGGTATTATTTAATATTACATTATAGAAGAGGAATATGATCCACTTCCACATGAAAGCTTATAATGAAGGGTGTTAGAAATAAACGACCTCGAGAAGCGGTAGGTACGTTGGATCTTTAGTTAAAACAAACCATTGGCCTAAAATGGTGTAACGATACTCGGCATTAAAATTTGCAGGGAGTCAACGCAAGATGAAAGGGTAGCGGCTTCTGGGTGGGCCAAAAGTGTTTCTTTGATACTGACACTTAGACACAGTCATCTCACCTTCGCTTCTCTCATTTCCATTATTTTCTCTTTAGTGTATCCAGCTTTATTAAAATACCAAAAATTCCAAAAACTAAGCCATAATTAAGTGTACAAGAATTATTATTATTTATAAATCTAAATTATGAATTTATAGTTTTCAAAATATTGTCAAATGCCTAAAATTAATATTCTGATTTTAGCGAATTAATTATTTTTTGTTTTAAAATAGGCATTATACGTTGAAGATAAAAGTAGGGTCAAGTTTCAGAGTGCGATGTAATTAATTACATATTGTTATATTTAGCGGCCTTATACGTTTAAAAATTGTAACTATTGAACTGAAATTTAAAAAAATTATTTAAAATGCATAAGGGCACTTCTCTTTGTCTCTTTTAAGTTTTCATTTGTTTAAATGGTGCACCTGTAATAATTGTTGACATGGAGCGTAACTGACAATATGGTTTTAATGTCCTAACTAAAATCGAATTGATAAAATTGGATTATTAAAAGCAACACAAAAACTGAAATGGGCCAAACATCCCCTTATACAGTTTGAACTGTTTCCTAAAATTTCAGTATATTATTAGAATTTTTTTAATTAATAAGGCCACTAAATAATGAAATAGAATGGATTTTGAGTGCAGTGAATATTTTCTTTCCGATACAAAATTTCGTTTTTTTTCTGTTTCCTTAATAATCATTCGAGTAGTGTATATAATGCAATGTTGTTTCAAATTACGATTCAATTGGTAAACTTTTGAAATTAGAATACTGCAAACTGAAATTTCGAGATGCAGTGAAGACTTGAAGTAAGCCAATATCACGGAGCAACCTAGGCAGGTTCTGGCGTGAAGATAGATGCGTCCTTGGCCCTGCTCGCTTTTGGTCTGCCTGTGGAAACTGGAAGGGTTGTAATTAATTAAACAAGCAATTCATTACACATTCAACCCTCCAACTCTCTTGCAAAGGCGCCACAGAAAGGCGGCCAGTAAGGAAATTGATTGAGAAGGGTTTTAGCCCTTCGGTCGAAGGTCCTCTCGAACGATCGGACGATATACTTACCGTCCATCCATCTAGTCGAAATACCCGCCGTTTAGAAACTAAAAGTTTCGTAGAAACTTTTCAAGTTTTCGAATCAATGAAGATAAAACCCAGATAGATGAGGCATGAGATACTCGGTCCCACTGTCTAGGTCCTAGAACTCTATGTGGCAGTGCGAAATGAGAAGCTGTCGTTGCCAGCTGGTTACCGCGAGAAATTCCCTGGCAGCCATTCGCAAGTTGGGGGCTTCCCAATGAAATCAATAAGAACGACCAAAAGGATTCTAGATTTGAGACTGATATTTTTTTACGATTTGATACATTTAGTTTGGAGTTTTTCTAAAATAGATTTTTAAGAGATTGTGTTTAAGAACCTTTGAGTTCAGTAGATGAGTTTTTGAAATAAAAGCAAAAGAAATCAGGAAAATTTGGTGCAAATAAAAATTACAATAAAAAGATGACGCATTAGTCACGCTCATTCACAAAGAAATTTGTGTACTCTTAAATTTTTCTGGATTATTATGTAATTTCTAACGATTTTTTTATATGTGTACAGATAATACTAGGGTCGATAGATGTAAGTGTGATAATGGGGTTAGTGTGATAGTTGCAGAGATTTCTGAAAATCATATTTGCAATATAAATGTAACTACATAATCATAATGCGTAAATAACATGTTGATATAATTATGCATTTACAAAGATACATCATTTTTTAATCAATTTAGAAACCATATAATTCAGAATAGATCAGTTTTCAATGTCAAGAAGTTCAAAATTTTATTTTTTTATTTTCAATTACATTCTTCTTGATAACAAAAAATTGAAAACAAACCTACATTATAAGAATGGTTGGATGTTTCATAAATAGTTACGTTATTAAAATTTTGTAAAATTTTGATTTTTGCGTTTTCTTCACAAGCATCATAGTTACCCATGATTACGGAAAGTATGAAAGGACTTGGGGGCACACTTTCAAAGAAAATTAAAAACATTTCTTCAGACAAGTTTTTGTAGATTACAGAAGGTAAGAACTAAAAGTAGAAAATTTAAAGATAATTTTGGCGAAATTTGGAACAAGGATCTTCTGAAATATCTGAAATATTACTATTTAAAGTATGTCTGTGAAATTTTCTATCACACTGCTATCAACCATGTATTGTTAATAGGTTAAAATATAATATTCTACCGAAATTATAAAAAATGTTATGAGAAATATTTTAGAGTTTCGCTATAAAGTTCTGCATGCAATAGGGACATTTTCAAAATGTTGAATCGAATTCTGAACTATTCTAAAAAATTGCTAAATATTTTAGACTACTCCACAGATTAGATTTAAGACCGTTTTAAAGTATTCAAGTGCAGAACAAGATTTTAAAACTTTACATAATATTTCAGAAAAATGTAGAACAATCTACTATACATAAATTTCCAAATTTCAATAATATTCTAGAGATTGAAGATATATGTAAGACTATTTTAGAAAATCGCAGATTGTGTCAGAATTGTTGGTACATCCCAAAAAGAGAATGAAAGTCAAGAATATCCCAGCGCAATTTGAAAGAGTTTCAGTAAATTACAAAATAACCTGGAGAAAAAAAGAATATTTCACAACTTTTAAAGAAATTTAGATTGAGAAGATTTCGTGTTTGTAGCAAATTTTGAAAAACGTTTGCACTGATCGTGTATATTTGATTTAGACCATTTCTTTTGAAACCACCCTGATGTCTATAGCTTAACTTTGAAGAGAAATATCAACAGTAGTAAAGAATTTTCTATCGACTCGCATGAAATTTCTGAAAATAAACAGGAATAAAAAACACTTCTAAAGTCAGTTGACGTGAAAGAGAAAACATAAGAATTCCAATAAAGTAAGCTAGTCATTGTATTAAATTTTTATAAATAGTTTTATAAAAGACAGTGGTTAGAGAAAAAGTTATCCCTTTCGAAAGTTCTCGATAGTAATTAATTCTAAGTGAATCCGAATTCCAAATGAATACGAAACAAATTTTCAGTCCTTCTTAATCCATAAATTAACACTCCTAGTGGGTCCACAAGTTCTAAAGTTCTCCTATAGACGTCTTTTGGCGGACGTCTTGAGGACAGCCTGAAGACCTTTTAATGACATATAAGGATCAAAAGGATGTCACGGTGCCCTTCGCCTGGTGTCCGATCGCTTCGGATTAATTCAAATTGATTTGTAGTGGACAAGATACAGATAGCAAAATTATTCTTAATAGTTTAGAATGAATTTATACTAAGGAAAGTCAAATAAACAACTTTCAGTAATCTTTAAAAATCCATTTTTCAAACTCTCTTTCCAAAAGAATAAAACAAGTTCAGCTTTTTAATTTTCCAACCACACGCTATCATAGAATATTTCTCACATTTCCCGATTAAAAAAAGGTTCCATCAGTTGTAAAAAGGGTTGCCAGAGGTTACAGAGCATAGTGACACCTAATGAAATTCATTAAAGAAATTCACCCCTTATAGGTTTTCACTCGAAGGGGTCGCGTGGTGGATTCGGGTCTTGAATGCTATAATTTATTAAGTTCATGAAGACCCACGCGAGGCAGTAAATGCTTCTCATTAGGTCGCTTGCAACCTTGTTTTACCGGTTCTAGATTCTCACTTCTGTCGAGACAAGGATTTTCTGCAGTTATTTCTATGTCGTCAGGATCTAGATACGTGGCAGGACAAGTGAATCGCAGGACTAGATTTTTAACCGGATCTCGTTAGCCAGAACCGACAGTATTCCGGCATACGCCCATTGTGTCCCCGGATCGACCGTTCCCTATTCAGAAAACTGGCGGGAATTTCGGGTTGCAGAGTTAGAATTAGGGCTTCGATTGGATTATCAGAACTCTGCTTCAGCCTCACTGGCTGGTCTCTTGTGCTTTGTACGGCAGTATTAATTCACCATGGGAATCGCTACGAATGAATAACCTAACCTATCGCCCATGCAAGGGCTGCTGGCTCTGGTTCTGGCGGGCAAGAGAAACTGTTTCAATCCGTCGCCTGTTGGGATGTCTTTAATTGGGTTGGCGACACTGAAAAAGATAAATGAAATTCCCTCTTTGTCTCTCCAGGGATACAAAAAGGAAGGCTTCTAAAAAGAGTAAATCCGAAGTAATCTGTAAATCTGCTTTACTGAATGTAAAAAGTTGTTGGAGAACAGTACTTTGTAGAAGTTGGTAAACTATGGATAACTTTCTAGCTGGCCTAAAGTAAGCTCTGAAATACGTCCTGCATTTTGCTACAAAAACAAAGACAGGTGAGTAAAATGTGAAGTGAAATGTTTAATTATATATAATGAACACCATGACTGATACTTATAATCGAATTGGATCTTGAATCTAAATCTGCATAGGAAATTTTTCTATTATTTAAGAGTTAAAACTTTCCAAAAACCTTAAATTAAACCTGATTCGAATTTTTGATGGATTATTTATTTTTTCACGTATTTGCATGGATTTTAGATAAAATTTCAGGAAAAGAAAGTGGAGTTATCGTCCTTTGTGAAGCAAGCTATCTGTTTTATGTAGTCTTATTTTCTCAGTTGCTTAATGTATATTATTTATGTAAAAAATTTAATTTGGAAAAAAAGAATTTAAATAAATTAGGTAAGTTTAGTATACGGCAAGAGAATCATAAGTCCAATGGACAGGCGCACGGTTGATCGCAGTGTTGTCACTTTTAGGGCAACAGCAGCAGTATGCTCACGCCTTCGCCTTCGCCTCGCAGAGAGGAGGTCCTTTTTTTGCTGCGCCCTTGGTGGATCCTCTTCAACCGCTATCAAATCCCCTCCAACCGCTATCGAATCCCCTACAACCGAGAGATCCACTCTCATCATTTAGACATGCCATGCCTGGCAATTGTCAAAGTAAGTACATCAATCTTGGAATTTGTATTTTTATTTTTAATCTCCTTCTTACAATACTGGAAATTGGCTTTATGAAAATTCCTCAGCAAAATATTTAGATTCCTCTACGAATTTCCACTACAGTTTGAAAAGGTAAATTTGACAGTTTTTATAGTTATTTTTACAGTTTTAATCTCTAGAAGATCGAAGTAAGCTTAAAACTGTAAAAAGAACTATAAACACGGGTAAATCTATCTTTTCAAATAGTAAGGGAAATTATAAACTTCAAATCTTCTTATATGGCTTGGCGAACCCAGGTTTTTGTACATAAAAACTATAAATCTTACAATTAGTGAAGATACGGATCAAATAACCGGCCGAGCGCGTGAAACGCGTATAAGTATTGTCCAAACGTTCGAAGTGAGTTAGAAAGTTTTTTTCATCAAATCACAAAATAAAAAATATAGTGGTATAAAGGACAATAAAACGCTTATTTTTTGGAGCATTGAAATTTTTATCCCAATAACAGTTTTGGAGAAAAAAATCATGCATCGCTTTTTCTGATTTTTGAAAAATCCGTACGATTATAAACTTAACTCGCCATATTTCCAAAACGAAAAAAATCAAATGATTACAAAATTAGTACATAACTGCTCAATAGTCAAGCGAAGCCAATAGAGTCATTACAAAGATCAAATATTTATTTGTTTGAATAAAATTAATAATTATTAGTGCTGTGTCGAATCTCGCATATTTTCCACATGCGCGGAAGTTGTTCAAAATTGAAGTTTCGAAAAAATTCCAGCGATGAAGTTGTGGACTAGACCACGAAATAAATTTTTTCGTTTACTCGGACCAGCTATGTTTATAACTTTGCAAGATGCGATTGTTTAAAGTGTCACGCCGAGTACACGCGACGCACGCTCTGCTACGGGTTCTAGCAGTACGAAGACTCTTTGGCGAATTGTTTGTTTTCTTTGTTTTTTCCATTTGTCATCGTTCTTTGATTCTTATTTTAATTTTTTTGGACTTGAATTTCATCATTTTCGATACAAATAAAATAAATGTATTCGTCAATTTTTCTATGACAAAACTAACTCGTCGTAATAATAAATATTATGTCATAAATACATAATTAAATTACTTATGGATTAATAAATAAATCAATATATAATTAAGTAATTTGAATTTAAATTGGTTACCGTTAAATATTGTCAGAGTTCTCCTGTTTAAACTACGTTTCTCACTTGCCGATTCGTTTATCTACAAAAGAGTTACCAACAGTTTTTGCGATTTGGTACTTATTCATAAAAAAACTTAATTTTTGCTTACTGCACACAATGTCTAATTAAGAAGAGTCTCGAAAAGGACATAAACGTTCAAGAAACGAAGGTTTTTGGAATATAAACTCGAGAAAAAAAGCCCGGAAAAGGATAAATTAAACGAAACTCAATTTTCTCATCAGAATATTAAGCCATTGAGAAAGAAAAAAATATATTATTATTATTATTATTATTATTATTATTATTACACCATTAAGCCGTTTCCCTACCGGGGTAGGCGTGACTCACTCTGTGGGTAAGGGAGTAGTGTAAGGAAGGGGTTATAGAATTTTTAGATTGATCTAGAATTCTCGTGTTATTTATTCAAATAACACGTTCATTCCACAGCACTGCTCCGACCCAGGTTGCTGACCAATCTCCCTAACAATGACCCCAAGTGATGATCCTCACACAGTCGTAATGTGAGGTTTCCGACTTAGGTCTACTAGTACCTAAGGTCTTTTGTTTCAGGCGTCATTCACTCTATTGACACTCTTCTTATTAACTATTTTTCGCCATACTTTTCTGTCCTGGCATACTTCTCTA
>JAAAKG020160457.1:0-29406 GCA_010014905.2 Druon quercuslanigerum | reverse complement strand
TTCGTACATTTTAGTTGTTCCATATCATTTTAGATTTTAGTGAAGTTTGATATTGTGAAAAAAATAATCAGTTAGTAATTAATTAATCAGTTTACAACATAAAAATCAACGAAAAATTATTTATACTGGTACATTGAAATAATTTATACTTTATATTGTTATAAAAATTATAAATAATAATAACATTTTTCAACAAATTTCAGAAAAGTTAAAATATATTTGTGAAAATTGAATTCAGATACTCATTCCACAACATCACACAAACTTACAAAAATTAAATAATTGAAAAAAGTGTATTTCAGAAATAAACAAACTTTCATTATGAAAATCATATGTAATATTCAATTACATAATCATAAAGTGAATAACCTATTTATGTTACTCAATCGAGAAAAATTAAAATTCAATGCTTATGTTAATGAATATTGTAAAAAAAAAGTAATCAGTAATGAGTAATTAATCAGTTTATATCATAATTAATATTGCGAAGAAGTCAGGTAATAGTTCAATAATGTATTCATAACGCAAAAACCATTAAACTATAATTTTCATTTAAAGATTGAGATCATTTTGATGATACTATATTTATTTGTATTTTTATCAATTGGAGCTTCCATTTCTTCATGCTTGATTTATTTATAACATTTTTAACTAATTGCAAAAATCATAAGTTTTAATAGAATAAATGAACAGTAATCAGTTCAAAACATAGAAAGGATTAAACAATTATTTTCATTGAATCATTCTAATAATTTGTACATTATATTTTATTTAAGTTGGAAACAGTATTTCTATACGTTTAATTTAATAATAACCTGTAAACCTAATTTCAACAAAATTAAAACGATTTACTCATAGTTTTGAAAATTGAATTTAGATATTCATTTCACTTCACAGACATAAAAAAAATCATAAAATTTTATAGAGGTATTCTAAAGAGGAAATAAACTCTTGTTGAAAAGTAATACCTAATATTGAACTGTATCTTCAGAAAGTAAACAATCAATTCATGTTACTTAATTTAAAACATCTTAAATTAAATCTTTATGTAATATAATATTATTGTAAAAATTAATCAACTAACAATTGATTAAATAGTTAAAAACAAATAGCCTCAAGCAATTATTTTTTTTGAAAATATAAAAATATTATTCATCAATCATTTCAAAACAAAAAAGTATTAAACCATTATTTTAATTAAAAATTCAAATAATTTAAAGCTTTAAAAAATTAGATTAATTAAAACATTTAAATAATTTTGCTTTTAATATTTTTTTAATTTGAAACTATCTTTGTTTAACTTTAATGAATTATAAGCTTTTGACTAATTCTAGATAATAATTAATTAAAATTAATGAGGAAAGAACATAAAAATCATTAAATAATTATTTTCAATAAAATCTATGTACATTTAATTTTGAAACTTGAATTCAGATACTGATTTTCCAACATCACACAAATTAGAGAAAATAATTGTTATGGAGATATTTTAAACAAAAAACAAATTTTATTATAGAAATAATAGCCAATATTTAATTATGCAAGCTTGATGCAAATAGTCAGTTTATTTGAACCTATTTTCACGCTATATTTTTCTAAAAATTTGAAGTATTAATAATTTTTAAACTAATTCCATAAGAACTTAAAACATATTGAAATATAATTTTTAAGATGGAATTCAGATTATTATATCAAAACATCGAAGAAAGCAAAAAAAAATTTATTTTCTCAGTTAAACAATATTAAACATGAATCTTTATAAAATTTAATATTGTGAAAAAAATAATTAGCTAATAATAATATAGCAATCAATAACATAAAAAGCATTAAATAGATTATTTTTATATAACCATTTGAATAATTTTTATTTTACAAATCATTTTTTTATTTATTTTAAACTTTCCTTTCTTTCACTTGGATTTAGTCATAAACTAATAACTTTTCAAAAAAGTTTGAATAACTTTAAAAAATAAATTTTGAAAAGAATATTTAAAAAAGAATTCAGGTAGTCACAGGTTTTACATTTATTAAATGAGTTATAATGAAACTAAAAAAACTGAATTGTACTTTATAATATGTCACTGTGGCAACGCTGCATGAAAAAATTGCAAACAAAAACAATAATGAATTACTCGAACAATTCATACTCTGCAGTCACAATCTCAAACGCAATGCGTTTTATGAGCCCATTGAAGAAATGGAAACAAACTTAATGTTTTCACACAAAGGGCGCTCTGATTATCGATACCTGAATTACGTAAATTCCAGTTTATAATATAACGCTGAGATGGCGCCACGAAATTGGAGACTTTTGACATTAATGCAGAATGGACCACAGCAATAGAAGTAGAGACAATATAGCCGACTCCTGCTATATTACATTACTCCATGTACCACTACAGTTATCTGCGGTGGAGGGGATGTGATACCCCTGCTTAACGCGTCTCCAGGCGGCGGATAAGGGAATGCTCGCTGAAAACAGAGGGTAAGCCGAAATAAAAAAGGCCCCGCGGACCAAACACACATGATCTGTGCCGCTCGTGACCTACTGGGAGTGTTTCGAACCGGTAACGGGGGGCGAGACTTCTGTCAGCTTGCTCTGCCGAGTTGTAAGTTGCGGTCGGTCATCAGGAGTCCAGCCCCTTCGGGCCCTGATCAGGAAGTGCGTGGTGGCTGCAGAGCTCGGAATCTGCAGTGCTCCGTGCCTCAGAAAACTGGGGTAGGACTTTAGTCTGAGGATGTACCTGTTCCCATTTTTTTCGGCGCGCCCCTCCACGCACGAAGCGCTGGATACAAATTTTATGGCGAATCATAAAAAATCAACAGAAGAAAAGTCAAGGCCGCATACCAACCAGAGCAAGATGATGGAAGTCGCTAAGTGCACGGATGTATTGCAGAAGATGAATGAGGTAATCATCCAAATTACCGAATGCGTCAATAATGTGGCTAAGCATGTGGCGCAAAGGATGAACATCTATTTCGTTATAAAAATGAACCTGGATCCGGCTAAGAAGGCGATGGACAGCCTTACTCAACTGTTTGAAGAAATGAAAGAAAAGCGGAGCCAAGAGGAAGAGACAGGCCACAAAAACGCCGAGTCCCAACAGCGGCTAAGCTGCCAGACCAGCTAAAAAGCTGCAGGTAGAAGGCTCCACCCAAGAATGGGTGGATGTTATAGGCAAGAAGAAGAAGAAGGAAAAAAAGGCTAAAGCTGATAATACAGAAGTCGGTAATAGTGACAATAGGAAAAGAAGGCTACAAAGAACGCGACCCAAGGCCGTCATTATCCGGCCGGCAGAAGGTCGTAGCTTTGCACAGGTAGTTGAGGATAGCAGATCCTCAGTAAATCCCGTGAAAATGAATTTGGGCATCAAGGCTATCAAGAAACCCGCAAGGGAGACGATTTGCTGGAACATAATCATTCACTACTCCAGAAAGCAAGGCGAAATTTGGTGAAGCCTCACAAAGTGAAATAAAGAAGACGGAAGCTATTAGAGAATTAGTCCCACTGACGTAAATCCAGGTCTTCGATCTGAATATCGCCACAACTGTGGATAAAGTTCAACAGGCTTTCCAGTCTGCCCTGAATGATACATCTAATGAGAAGCTTACTGTCAACATGACAAAGAAGGACTTCAGGAGGAGCCTGATGGCCTTCGCCGAGCTAAAAGAGACAGATGCTAGTAAACTCATGCAGCTTGGGCATCTTACAGTTGGCTGGATACGATGCAGGATTTGCATGACTGTGCTGGAAGTCTGTCACAGAAGGACATCGGCGATCAATTGCACAAGTGAACCCAACTGCGTTCTCTTTGCTGAAAGAGGAGGCGTCTGTGCTGTTGACCACATAACTGGTTCTTCCAGGAATATGGTCTACAGAGAGGCTGACCGCAAGTGCAACGAGAAGAGGCGATGATTTAGATCCTGTAGATTAACCTGGGCCGCTGTAAGCTAGCTCAAGACTAAATGTCACAGCATGCTTACGAAAGAAAATCTGATATTTACATCATCAGTGATCTATATCAGAATGGGAAGGGCTCAAACTGGTTTTGCGACAACAGCGGGACCGCTGCCATCTATGTGGTCAAAAACACCAGCTTCTCAGTAGAGAAGCATGGAAGAGGAGATGGCTTTGTTTGGGTCTCGAACGGTAGAGGCACCGTCGTCAGCTGCTACCTCTCGCCAAACGAGAATTGCCGTCTTTCGCAGAAAGATGGCAGAGATTGAAGATTTCTGCTCTACTATTGAAGGCGAGGTCATCATTGCAGGAGACTTTAATGCCAAATCTTGCAAGTGGGGCATGGCGTGGTCAGATTCAAGAGGCCGTGAGGTAACGGGCATGGTGGTCAGACTGGATTTAACCATCTTGAACTCGGGAACCTTAACTACTTTTAGGCGGAGGGGCAGCGAGAAGATTTCACAAGTAGTAGGTGCTAGAGGACCACACGGCAAGCGACCACCAATACATTAGCTTCGGAATGGGCTGTGGGTCATCTGGTGCCAGCAACAACCGCAAGAACCAAGGAGTAAAGAGAGGCTGGAACGCTAGGAGAATCAACTCAACCAAACTTCTAAGCACAATTGCTGAGAAGGGTGGATGCATGTTGTAGGAACTAGCGGAAACAGTCGTCTCTAGAACAATCGTGTAGGATCTTGCAGAACATACAACCAATCACATCGTACGAGGATGCAACGCATGAATGCCGAGAAAAAACTCAAGACCAGATAACCCGCCGGCATACTGGTGGATACAGGAGATTGCGGAATTAAGGATTGTCTGCTTCAGCCTAAGACGGAAAATCTCTAAAATCAAGACGAAACGCAAGGAAGCAATTCAGGCCAACAGGGCCTACATGAACGCTAAGAAGGTTTTTAACCGAGCCATTAACGAGAGCAAGAATCACAAGTGGGTTGAGGTCAGAATAGCCGTCGATCAAGACGCTTGGGGAATTGGCTACCAAATCGAAACGGGAAAGCTTTACGGACGTGCGCGAATAGCAGCCATGGAGCCCAGGATGATGGAACAGGTAATTGGGGAGCTATTTCCCAATCATCCAAACCGAGACATCAGAGTGGAAGCGCTTTCTCAAATGGTCCCCCTTTTCAACAAAAAGGAACTTTGGATGGCAGCTTTGAAAAAGGCATGTGGAAAGGCACCGGGTCTAGATAGCATTCCAACGGAGGTGGTTCGGTTGATAGCACAGAAACATTCATTCGTGTTACTCAACTTTTTCAAATCCTGCCTCACATTTGGAGTCTTCTGCTCAAGGTGGAAGATACTTTACGTGTCAGACTAAGAGCGACAGTTCAGGCAGCGGGAGGTTTAGCTGAAAACCAGCATTATTTTCGGCAGGGAATGTCAAAAGCAGAAGCAATTAAGAAGGCTCTGCAAGAAGTTGATCAAGCTTGGAGTGGAAACCATCGATCCAGGAAAGTCTGCGTTATGAGCACCTTTAACGTCAGGAATGCATTCAACTCCGTAAAATGGGTTGACATTATTGATGTCCTTGAAAGGTGGTTTAAAATACCAGCGTACCTTCTTCCTGCAATAGGTAAGTACCTTAATGCTAGGCAGCTCATCTATGAAACGACGGAGGGAACTCGCACATCAAAAGTTACGTAAGGAGTCGCTCAGGGGTCAGTTCTCGAACCTACCTGGACCTACCTGATGGTGTCAACTTAATCGGATTCGCTGATGACCTGGCAGCAATGATCCAAGCTCGAAAATTAGAGGAAGCTCAGAACCTTAATGAGGGTAGGCAACTGGCTACTAAATCATGGTCTCCAACTCGCCAGTAAGAAGACAGAAGTGGTGGTTCTCACTAGACAGAGGTATTTCAAAAAACCATTCATAGCGAACATCGTCGGTTATGACGTTGAAGCTGTGAGTGTGCTGAGGTACCTAGATACCTGGATAGATGAGAAGCTCACCTTCAAGGTAGAAGGCAGCGGAAAAAGCCAAAAAAATGGTCGCCATGCTGGCAAACCTCATGCCAAACATAGCTGGCCTCAGAAGCTGCAAAAGGAGGATAATAATGAGAGTGGCAACCTTAATAATGCTCTAGGGTGCAGAGATCTGGGCGGGTGCCTTTCGAATTAAGTGCTACAAGAAAAAGCTGATGGCTGTGCAGTGGAAGGGCGCCTTGAGAGTGGCATGTGCGTATCGAACCGTATCCGGTTCGCCGGTGTCGCTCATAGCGGGTAGCATCTCTATTGACCTGCTTGCTACCGAGAGGAATGGGTTATAGGAGGCCAAAAGGACGAGCATCGACAAAACCATCACGACCCAAGAGAGAGAAGTAAGATTTCTCAAATGGGAAGAGAGGGGCAAGCAGAGGACGTAGGTAGGTGGACTGCCAGCATAATAGGCGAAGTGAATCCGTGGGTCAGCAGAAACATGGAAAAGTGAACTATCACGTTACCCATTTCCTATATGGTCAGTGCCACTTCAATGCTTATATATTCCGCAGGCAAAAGAAACCGAGCCCCAACTGCGACTACTGCATAAACGATGTAGACGATGCTGAACATACGTTACATTGGAGCATTGATGACCAGCTGTGAGGCGAACAAAGATAACATTGCTCAGTTTATTGAGAAGGTGTGGAGACAAAAAAAAGCGAGAAGAGCAGCTCAGGGAGAGAGAAAAACACAGATAGACACCGAGTAAGAGAATTGGAGAATCAGGACAAGAGATTCCCTCACAAGTTTGAAGGCCGGTGAGCCCGATAAAAGCCTATAACCTAGAACTTTGAAGTAATGCGATGAGCGGCCCCAGAGTTATAGCTTGGCACTAAAAGAAGTTAAGGTTTAGTGGGTAGGTGCCATTATGGCAAGTCCCACTCTCACCTTTATTCCTTGTGGACTATGCGCCTATATATGCATCTCACGTGCATGTAAGTACACGTGATGCGTGTATATTGGGCTCGTGGTCCCCAAAGTTCGAATGTGGTTAGTGTATGAGCATTTTACCGTTTTTTACTTCTTAATAAAAAAAAACGAAAGAAAAACTATATTACATTATTACAACTATATAGTCGATTCCTTTTATACAAAATTAGTACCAACGCGAAGGTTACCACTTTTCATATAAAGGATTTTCGATTCTGAAAGATCCGAGTAGAAGAGGTGGGGTTCCTTGCCTTCGTGATTTGACAGTCACCACTTTCTGCATTTGTTCTGATGGCTTGGTAAAATGTAAAAGCTCCTGACTTAAGTCTAATTTGTGGCACACTTTTCACAACAAATTGAGTCAGTGCAAACTTTCAAAAGTCGCTATCGCCACACAAAAATAAAAAAATCTATTTGGTCCATTATTACACAGCTTGATCCATAATTAACCCAGTTCGGGGTAAGTTTAAATTTATTGGGGTATGCTATCGTTGAGATCAAAGTGAAAGAGAAAATAGTGTGATTGAAGGTAGTGTAAGGAAAGGAAGGCTGGATTGTAAATAAGTTTTGAGTTTCTGAAAAAGGATGCAAGATTAACAACTAAAGGAGAAGGAGCCGCAAGCGAAATTCATTACAGTTGCATATTCAAGGTTTACTTCGAAAAATTTGAAAAAGTTACTAACGACGTATGTAGCAGCTGCTCGTTACTGATGTCATTGCACGAGGTCGCCATAAACATCGCCTCTCATCCGTGCGAAGAATGCAACCTGATTACACGTCCAGATACAACGGACATCGGACAGTGAGAAACCAAATTGCACGGTCCAGCCTAAAGGTACGCGAGAAATCGCAATTTGTCTCTGTCAGTTGAAAAAGAAAGAGAAATATGACACAATCATTTGGCAAAGATATTTTTATATCTCAACTTTGTTGAACAATTTATATATCAGATTAAAGAATTGTCAAACATGAGTTTAAAAGAGAAACGTTTTAAGAATGGAAAAGGGGAATTATTAATATTAATTTCCATTACGTATGTCCAAGAAAAACAAATTTCGAATTTCGTTTGGGATAATGGCTCATATTTTGAGGTTCTCACGAAAGTTAAATAGGCAATAATTTTTCATTTTTACCAGCCAACCCCGTCCAACATGCCCCAAAAGCCATGCTGTAAATGAGCAAAAAGTATTTTGCGGTATATTGAATGTAAGTATTACTTTTAGGTATTTTTTTTTTATCACATATAATAATAAAAGGTGGAAATAAAGTTTTAAAAATAATCGTTGTTTAATAAATAGTGATATTTAAATATTTTGTATATTCTAAATTATTTTATCACATTTGATCGAAATTTGTCGGTATGGTCACACCAAGATGAACTAATTTGGGCAATAAAATAATTAAAATAAGCAATTCCATTTGTCTTTCATTTTTAAAACTATTTTAGACGTTTATATGTAACTTTTTACTGGAGTAAGCCGCAGGGATGTAGCGCATTGCTTATTTGTCGTCAAATGTGACATAATTCCACTATCCTTTATATGAAAAGTGGTAACCTCCATCTTGGTAGTAATGTGGTATAGTAGGAATAGACTATATGGTTGTAGTAATGTAATATAGTAGGAATTGACAACATTGTTTCTACTTGTATTACTGTAGGCTATTCTCCATTAATAATGTCGAAATTCTCCAAGTTCGGGGCGCGACCTCAGTGTTATATTATAAACTAGAATTTATGTATTTTAAGTACATATCGAAAATCACAGGGCCCTTTGTGTGTACACACTAAATTTTGTTTCCATTTTTTCAATGAACGCATAAGACGCCTTGTGTTTTAGATTGTGACTGCAGTGTATTAATTTTTCGAGTAATTTATTATTGCTTTTGTTTTACATTTTTCCATGCAGCGCTGTCACAGTGCTATAATATAAGGTACAATTTATGTATTTTTTAATGTGGTTATAACTTCTATAATACATGTAAAATGTGGGACTAGCTAAATTCTTTTTTCAAAATTACTTGTACATATATTTTAATATTTACTGAAAATAGTTTAAAACGTGAACTGAAAAAATAAATTAAAGTTTTTCGAGATGCAATTTTGAGTTTAAAGTAAAATATAAAATAAGAATCATTTATATTTTTAAATTAAAATAATTGTTTGATGCTTTAGTGCCTTGTAAACTGATTACTTAGTTATTAGTTTATTACTAAATCGAAGTGACAGAAAGGAATGTGCAAATTAAGATAAAAATGATTGTGAAATGAAAATAATTTTAATGATTCAATGAAAATAATGCATTTATTACTTCTTTTGCTATTGACTGGTTAATTATTTTTAACTGGTTCATTTTATTTATAACATTAAATTACATAAAGATTTTAGCTAAATATTGTTGAACTAAGAACATAAATTTATTATTTACTTTTCGATTATGTTATTGGATATGACGTATGATTTTTATAATAAAAGCTTATCTATATTTTAAATACGCCTATTCCAATTTCTAATTTAAAAAGTGTTTTTGATGTTTTTAAATAATTATCAGAATTTAAGCTTCAAAATTATATGTAAATATTTTTTAAGTTTTTGTGGAATTAATTAAACAAATTATTAATACTTTAAATATTCTTCAATATATAGGGTGAAAATTATTTCGATGTTTCAATGACAATAATTTATTAATACTTTTTTAAATTAGAAACTGATTAACTAACTATTGACTGATTGACTTTTTTTTTTAAACTGAACATAAATTTTTTCAATTAAGTCACATAAATTGATTGTTGGCATTAAGTTTATATAATTATATATTGGCTATTATTTCTATAAAAAAATTAATTTTTTCTTCAAAATATCTCCATTACAATCATTGTTTCTAATGTTAGTGATGTTGGAAAATGAGTATCTGAATTCAATTCTCAAAATTATATGTACATATGTTTCCATGAAAATAATTCTCAAATTATTTTTTCTGTTTAAATTTTCAATTTTCAAATTCAATTTTAAGGATATATAAAGTGAAAATTATTTTAATGTTTCAATAAAAATAATTTTGTACATCTTTAAATTATTTTAATTTTCAATGAAAATAATTTCTTGCGGCTTATTATGTTCAAATTATGTAATTCATTATTAGCTATGACTTTTACAATAAATGTTTATTTTTTAATTAGAATACCTCTATTACAATTATATAATTTACCTGAAGGTTGTTAAGTAAATTGGGTATCTAAATTAATTTTTTTTAATTATAAGTAAATAAGTTCATATTTAAAAAAATATTTGTATGGTATATTAATAAATTAAATATATAAAAATGCTGTTTTAAATTTAAAGAAAATATAACGTAAAAATTATCAGAATGATCTAATGAAAATTATTATTTAATGCTTATTATGTTGTTAACGGATTAACTAACTATTAATTGATTCTATTTAAAATTATGATTTCTAGAATTAATTTAAAATGTTATTAATAAATTAAATTTTGAGAAATAAAAGTTCAAATTTAAAAAAGGTATAAATAAAAATTAATTTAATGTTTCAGTTAAAATTATAGTGAAAAGCTAAATAATTTTCTCAAAATATTAAATTAATTCAAGATTAAAATTTATTTTCTTACAATTAGGAGCCATGGACTGATATAATGTGCATAATGAAAGTTTGTTTATATTAAGACATCTCTATTTCAACTAGATAATTTTTCAAATGACTCTGATTTTGTGAAATGGGTATCTGCATTTAATTTTTTAATTTCTACGTTAATGTGTTTTAATTTTTTATGAAATTAATATAAGAGGTTACTAATAAATCAAATTTTCAGAAACCAAAGTAAAAATTAAAAAAAATCAGAATAAAAATTATTTAGATATTTAAATAAAAATTATAGTTTAATGCTTTCTACGTTTTGAAACATTAATTAATTAATAGCTGCTTTTTCACAATAATAAATTACATGATGATTGATATTTAATTTTCTTTGATCAAGTAAAATAAATGTATTACTTACTTCAAGTTTATATAATTTAATATGGGTTATAATTAGTATAATAAAAGTTTCTGAAAGTTTAGAATACGACCATTCCAGTTACATTATTTTTGTAAATTTTTTCGTTGTGAGATGAGCATCTGAATTTTGATTTCGAAATTATATACGAACATATTTTTTTTAAATAATTTTCATTAGTTTTTTAATGCTGACACTTTACATTACTTACCGATATGTTTTTAAATAATTTCTATTTCTTTTAACAATTTTTTGGAAAAAATTCCAAGCAGCTTGAGCTATTTAACTAAAATCGAAAATTATCACGAACGATTAACTAGTTCGTTTATGGCATTCAGAAAAAGTGAACATGTTTTTTTTCGAAAAAATGTTTAAATTTTAAAACTTTTCTATGTGTATAAGCTTTTATTTAAACATTCTCTTGTGCTTTTCGTTTTTGCGAGAAAAATGCGAAATCTTATTTCCCCAACAAAATTTTGTGTATGATAATATATAATAAAAGAATAAAAGAAAAGAATAAAATAAATAAGAAAAGAAATAAAGAAATTTTAACCTAAGACAAAACTCACGAAATATGTAGTATATATTACTATATATCTCAATAAAATAAGTATTTAAGAGGATTTGTTGAGAAAATCGACTTTTACGAATTCTAGAAAGATAGACGCGATTTGGTCATAAAAAAAAGAAAACCTCGAGTCAGGTAATATGCGAATGATTTTTCTTGATATTTTACCTCACTAGAAATAAAATTGGTGAAAAATGATTTAAAAACATTTTTAATAAATAAGCATCCTTCTTTATTATACTATTCTTATACAGTGAGAAAAAAATCTTAGTTTCAACTTTTTGCACGGATGTGTGTGGGTTCATTTCCTCCTGCGGCAGGAAATCCACTCTTGGATGCCCATTTTACAGGTAGTTCGCATTAGAGTAGCTCAAGAGTAATGAGGCGTTTCTATATACGCGTAATAATATAATATTATTTCCTCACTTGACTTTCTTCACGACGCCAGTTGGAGAAACTCTTGAAAGCGAATCATAAAGTTATATTTAAATTTCATCTCGATAACCAGAATAAAGTTTTTGATAGAAATATGAAAGTGCGAATTTTTATTTCTGCAACTTAAAAACGATTAAATTGTGCAAATTTTTCTTTTCTATGTTTTTAAATATTTTTTGCATTTAAGAGGAATATTTAAAGGCTTGTCATTTTTTGAAAGAAACGAAGTGCTTTCGCGGATCACTCGATGCGAAAATCGAAGACTTAAAAGTTGCAAGTCTTAGAGTAAAACAACTTAGAACAACATTCAAGAAGAACAAAGGATTCAGTTATTTATAAACGAAAGAAAAATTGTAGACCCTTATCAGGCAACAAGTTCGATTTTCGTTTTTTTCCATATTTTATACAAATTGTTTGAAAAAATTATTATTTATAATTTTTTATTAACTTTAGTGACTAGTAAATAAATGTAATAGGGTTGAAATGTTACTTTTTGACTCAAATTTGAGTTTTTTTTTCTATATTAAGAAAGGAAATATTAAGAAAGGAAATAAAAAATTGGCTGACAAAATACGGAATTTCTACTTAAATACTTTGGTGCAGAAAAGGGACTCTACAATTCAATTATGGCTCAGCTGACATAAAAATAACCGCAGTACTTTCCGTTAACAATGAGGCCCTGGTTGGATTTTAATTCGGTAATATTCGTGTTTTAAATTTAGCCATACTAAATAACATTATTTTCCCCTTAAAATGTTTTGATTGTTGATACTAGTAAAAAAATTACTTTTGATATAGAAACCTTATTGGTACCAGACTAGACCTTCCCGATTAAGATTTAAGCCAAAGCAAGATTTAGACAAGATCCGAAAATAACCTTCCTGCTTATTCTAAATTATTTATTTGAGATTTTATATTTTTCTTTGCTTTAAAAAAAATGTTTTGATACAATCCTCATTATTTATTTCCTATTTTGTTCATTAAAATATTGTCGACAATTCTATTCGGATGGTTACTCATAGACTTGCAGGTAATAGTTTAATGAACCGAATAAGCAATCAACGATGAAGATTGAACAATAATTACTATATTGGTTTCTAAAGTGAAAGCAAATCTAAAGTAGCTATTGTTGAATAAATAATGACTTATTCCGATTTTTTATTTCAATTCGGAAAATAAAACTATCATAAAGGTTTATTTTCGAAATTGAAAATTAAAAAAAATTTTAATTCCCAAAACTATATTATTTAAATGCTAAGAACTACATAATTCAAATTATCTGACCTATACATTTGAAAAATCGAAGTTCAATTACATGTATACTGATGAAACTTATATTTAGATGATATGTTTAACGATATTACTATCTTCCTCGATTTTATCCTATAAGGAACCAGTGTTACATATTACAAATAAAATTTGACTGTCATCGTTTTGATGATTGAAATTAAAAATAACTTTAACAATATTAAAGAAATAAAATGACAGTAGTACACATGTCTAGATGTTGGGCATTAACTGCTCACACTTTAAATATACATTATACATATAAAATAAATACTTTTATGCAAACACTAATACATCTCTATACCATATGGACTCAAGTGTTATCAATGTATGACATCGAGGATAGGATTTGAAGCATTAAATAAGAAAGCAAAATGAATTTTCTAATATAATATTGTGAAGGTTCATGTCGAATTATTATAGAAAATTTTTTCAAAAACGAGGCGCAGGAATACTAAAAGACCCTTTTACTTTAGTGTGGCTGAATTTCTAGTACTATTTTCTTTTGACAAAGTTTGAAATGTGTCAGTTGGTTTATATTTAATAAAACTGAAGGAGTTTAAGAAGGTTGTACCGAGCTTCATTACTAAATAGGCTATACATAGCTACTTGACCATAAAAAATTGTTTTCTTTTGGCGTCATTAAGAAATCCTAGTTTTCTTCTATATTGGGCAATACGTTCGCTTTTGGTGATGTTTTAGATAAACCGAAATGATTGGCATTCAGCTCATTAGTAATATCCTCATACACCACACAGCAGTTGTCAAAGAAAGGGAGGATAAGGCTTTTGAGTAGGAGCATACAAGTTGGAGTAGGAAGTGATTATTTATTCCTGTTAATCTGTTTTATTACTCTAAATGCTTTCCTCGAGAGGTCCGAAATATGTTCATTTCAAGTAAGACGGCAATTAAGAATATAGCCTAAGTCTTTCAAAGATTCCACAAAAGAGATGATACGCCCATCGATTAAGAGAGGAGGTAGGGTTTAAATTATTTCAGGTTATGAAGAGCATCTAGGTGCTATGACTATAGCTACTGTTTTAGCAGGTTTAAGAGTGATACCGCTTATCAAGACCCACTGCACCGTCAGATCGATATCCTCCTTTACCTTTTAAAGTATCCGGACAGGTAAAGCCTGAAATCGTCAACATATTTTTGGTAGATACAGTGTCGAAGTTCGCTGCCTAGTTCAGAGGTATAAATATTAAATATGATGGGTGCAAGAGTTCATCTTCGAGGGACTATAATATTAACCTTCCAACGAAAATGCCAACTACCATGACTAATTTTTACTTTTTTGGAATTATTACTGAGGTAAGATTAAAACCAGAGTTTAAACCATTCTGAAAAATTTTTAATAACTGGTGAATATCCTTAGATTTATGTTGATTCTTGTTTAAACATTTTTGTAATCATTTCAGCACGATTCTCGCGCTGAAAAGTTTTAAGAGTGGAGTAACCCGGCACCTGAGAAATGATTTTCGCTGCAGCAGTCGATAATTGAAATTACCTGACCCACGCAATTGAAAAATTGACGTTTGATTATACGTATAGCGACGAGACAATCGGAGCAACAAATCAAATCGCCACAAGCCGTCATTAAGGGAGTGAAGGGCCGCGGAACGTCAGTAATTTCGAAAGCTTCAATAAGAGAAGCATTATAGCCCCGCGAAGGTACCAGTTAGGCTTTTCCTCTTGGGGCTTTATCGTTGTTCAGTGCATGCATTGGGCAAACTCATCATGAGACAGGTGGAGGCGTCAGTACAGCATACGCATTTCTACACTGTAAATGGTACATACCACTTACACGAGAAAAGGCACTAACACATGGGCACATTTTTGTATTTATATATATTTATTTGCGTGTATGTGTGTTTGGCTCTCTCAGCGATGATTGTGCATGGCGGCGTGAGTCTGCTTCTTTTACGCGTTCATAATTGAGATAATCTTTACCGACCAAGCGAAAGACTGGCGGTATGTGGATTTTTACAATCGACGATTTTCTTTCCTCGAGAGGCCGTTATCCTCTCTTATTATTGCTATACCGGATCTGAATATGCCAAACTTCAAAGGTCCTTGTCAAGGTTTACTTACCGTGCTCTTTGTGAACAGATTTCTTCGGGCCATATATTGATTATAGGGAGATTATTATCGTGTACTAAAGGATGATTATCATGTACCGTTTGCAGAGCTGCGCTGGATAAAAATAATAATTAGGCTCAGGATTTCTCTGCTGTGCTATTACTTTGGTAGCTTAAATAAGTATATGCGTGTTTGTCTGTGTGTACATACCACAACTTATGGCATATTTAATATTGCTTAGAAAATGAATGAACAAAAAACTGAATGAATCTTATGAGAATTTTAATTCCGCTACTTTATTATTTTTAAAATTGCATATTGAGTTTTATCCAAAATGAATGCAAATATATACAAAAAAAGACTTTTTGATTGCAAGAAAATTTGTTTGAATAAAAGAAAAATATTAGTTTCTTGCCCTCTCTCAGTCAAAGAAAAGTTTATTAGATGCAAAGAAATGTTTTCCTTTCATATAAATGGTTTTTTGTTGCAATAAAAATTTGTATTTATATAAAATAGTTTTATTTATTTTTAAGTTATTTTTAAGAGATTTAAAAAAATGAATAGCATGTTCAATTAGTTTTTAAATGTGTCAGGTCATATCACAAAACATTAAAAGGTTTTAATGGATTTTAAAGAATTTTCAGGAATTTATAATTATTTGAAAAAACTTTAGGGATACTTTAAGTGTTTCAAAATATTTTACAGAATTTGAAGTTATCTTAATGGATTTCGAAAAGATTCACAGGATTTCAAATAATTTCTAAAATGTGTAAGGAATAGCAAAGATTTTCTAGGAATTTCGACATATTTTAAAAAATTGTAATGAGCTATAACGATTTCAAGTAATTTTTAAGAGCACGTTAAAAAATACAAGGAATTTCGAAAATATTTACAAAATCTCTAAATTTTTAAATTTAATATGTAAGATTAAATTTTCTTACCATTTCTTCAAAGTATTAGAAATTATTTTAAGTGATTTTATGGGGTTTCAGAGAAATATATAGGATCAGTGGTCAAATCATTTTTGAATACTAAAATATAAATGTCTACATTAAAAAAACATTTTTTTGTATTGTTTTTTTTTTGCCATTTTGACTGAAATACAACTTATTACCCAACAATGGAAACATTTATTACAATTAACACGCGTATTGGTCCCAGATTTTTTTGTGTGTCAAAACAATGATTGTGAAAATTGTCAAAAATAATTGCTATTGTGAGCTTTGAAAATTTAGTATGACTTTTGTAACAAAGGTGCTGAATTTAGTATCAAAGTTAAACATCGTTATTCGACACAGCACTGAATTTAAATTTCATATATTAAAAAGTAAAAATTTTTACAGAAAATGTCATTCATAGAAAATTTACTGATTAAAGTGCTTAATTATAAGTTATGCAAATTAAGAGATTCTGCAAAATCGAAAATGCATAAACATGAGTTATTTTTACATCTTTAAAGCTTGGAAGTACTCAAGTCTATAAATAATTTATTTACACTATTTTTAACATTTAATGCACTGACATATTAAAAATTAAGCTATCGCATAGTAAATAATGATATAATTTTGTAAGTAATGTATGGAAATGATTTTGGAAGGAGTTCAAGATGAAAAAAGCCCAAATTGGAAAGAATTTATAAGAATTAAAAAGAATTTCATTAAACTCATACGAATTCAGGACAAATTTAAAATAATTCAATTGAATTTAGAAAAATATAAGTGATTGAGAATCTGATCGAATCCATAATAATTTAAGGTGAATTTAAAAGTTTTTAAATTTAATTAAAAAACTAAAGATGAAGGAAATCCATTAAATTCAGTGGTTTTCAAGGGAATTCAAAATAATTTCAGTACATTCACAAATAATTAAAAACCTGAATTCAATGGAGGTTAAGAATTTGATTCTTTGTGTTAATTTATTGAAGGAAGAGTGATCTTTTGATTTAAAAAGGTGACAAAAAAGATTTAGGAAGAAAAAATAACTAAAAGTGACTGAAGTGACTGTGTAGCAGTGCTAATTATTGAAAATTCGGAATCAATTCAAAAAGTTTAATTTAATTTTATCTCGATAAATATTTCTTTAGGAAATACCCGGAAAACGTATTTTTTATATTTTTCTAATATGTATTATGAAATTATTGAAAGAACTGTGTTGGATTAGGTCACACGCGGCGAGTCTCATTTTGATAATAAAAAAACTAACCTGGTAATAATTAATAATTTTATGTAAGTTAAAAATAATTGTGGCATTAATATTGAATTAACTGGAATTTGATCGCTATAATTAGTAACAATTCTGTAAATCATATACAACGTTCTTGAATCACGCACTATTTCCTGTAAAATCGATTTACAAATGTATCCTGCTACTTTTCTGGAAAGTAAACCAAGTTTTTAAAAAAGAAAGGGCAATTAATGCGCGCTTAACGCGCAGAATGTTCTAGTTACATTAAATTTCAATATACTGGTTTGATATAATAAATATTGTATTCTGAGACGAAATAATAAGAAAGATTTTCACGACTGCAGCTGCATCTTCAAAGATATTTGAATTGGAAAAAGACAAGTGAAGAAAACCTTATCTATATCGCATTGTTTGACTGTCTGGATCCATCACCTCCCACAATGGGTCTGCGTCAGGGCGGAGACAAGTAATCGACTGGATATCAGAACTTGTGCCACCGACAAAGCGTCCTCGCATTCAGTATGCTTCAAACACCATTTCATTCTTTGCCTCCTTTTGAGTTTTCTCTTATTTCAATTTCTAAAAAATATATATCATCTTTAAAAAAATCTTGGGATTCAAATGCATCATAAGGTTAAAAAATTATAAATAGTAGTTTCGTTTTGACAAAAATGTTTTAGAAGATATCTAAAATACATTTTAAATAAAAATAAATACTTAGGATCAATCAGGCGAATTGAGTGCTATAATTATTTTTTAAGACATATATTCAAAAATTTTCTTAACATAAAATATTTAAAAAAAAACTATATATCGTACTATACCAGCACATTGACATGATAGCAAATTATTTATTATTATTAAAATTATTATTATTATTTATTGTAAAGATTGTGCGAATTCCAGCATATTTATGGCAACTGAATATTACAGATGATAAATCAGGAATGATAAGTAATAGTTTATTTTTAATATAGTCAGAACATTGAAATATAGTACTTTGGGAACTTTGAACAGGTTTAAACCTTATTCAGGTCTTTTCTTACTTTGTCTCTCGCAAAATAAGTGCAATGAGCTATACTTGTATAGGTATTGCAAAAAGAGGCGAGGCAGCTGCCCCAGGAGATGCGTCGCGGCTCCCGTGTACGTGCAAAACAGACAGGAATTCTCAACCCAGCTCCATAAAAGTGACAAGATGAGAAATCTGAATAAATGAATGAGAAGTGAATGTGATAATGTGATCAGAGAACACTTTAAGGAAATATTTCTTTGTCGCGTTTTACAAATTTTTAATCAAAGCTCATTATTTAAGAGCACTTTTAGGGCAGCATCATTATTCATTGCTTGAAACATTTTTCATTAACAAAAACGAACGATTTGAGGACTTAACGTGTTACTGTGTTCCAGTAGGATAGTTCAGATGTATCAAAATGATAATAAATAAAACTATATATTTTGTATGTTATTATTGTGTTCCAATGTTCAATTGCAGCTAAAAGGACAATAGTTGAGATTCAAGGAGCACCAGTCCTAGGTAGTTAAAGATCAGTTGCTATTAAAGAACTGACAGTTTCAGTTGAATAAAAACTTCTTTTGAGGGAAAATCAGTTTTTATGGAAGGTCAATTGGCTATTATTGGTAAAGCATTAGTTCCGTGTTTATTCAGGGAGCATAGCTGTTCATAAAACGTTTACCATTTGTTATCGAAAAATCATCATTTTTGGAGAGAAGAACAGTTTATAATGAAAATGCATTGGCGCTAATTGTTGGACTAGCTTTTACAACTGAAGAATCTGCCAATTTTGTTACGGGACTATTAATTTTGGTTGAGGGAGCTTCACTTTTGATTTAAGGTCTACAAGTTTTTATCATAGTACCATCAGTTTTTGATAAACAAAGCATAAGTTCTCATGGGGGATTTATTAGTTTTAACTGTAGAAGTAACATTTATAATCAACGAACTAGTATGTTTTGTCACAGAACCATCAGTTCTGATTAAAGTTGCTATTGAAAACCCATTAGTTTTGGATAGAAAATATCAGCTTTTAATGAGGGTTCTTCAGTGGTAATTTTAAGACTTTAGTTTTGATTACGGGTCTACAAGTTTTTGTTGCAGTACCATCAGCTTTTGACAGAAAAATATCGGTTCATATTGAGTAATTCCAGTATTACTTGTTCTGACTAAGTGCTTAACAGTACTGATTGAAAGACTAACAGTTGATAATGAAGAGCCATTGTTCAAGAAACCATGAATTCATTACTATGTTTATGTATAATCTCGTGTAATAGTAAGAGAAGGTATCCTTCAAGTGAGAAACAAGGTTAAAACTAGTGGAGTTCAATGGATGAGAACCACGATGATTGGACCCAATTACAGGTGGCGCGGGCGTTCTCTAGACGTTCTCCGGACGTTCTTGTGTCTCCGTGACGTTATTACGTTCAACCACGTTCCAACCTGACAAGGCAAGATCCGCCTATACGCGATCCAGCAAGGCATATGATAGTGCGTGTTCTTGGCAGGTGTATACACTCGTCATCCTTTCTTCTACCGTTGGATACCTATACCTCCACCTCTTCCTATTTCTTCTCCTTCTTCCTTTACCTTCGTCGCCCGCACCGAGGAAATTAAACCCCACTTAACTCCCTGATTATCGTTGTCACGTACGACCGCCATCCTCGTCAACCAACGCAAGAACGTAACCGTGCGTTACGTTCTCCGTAAACCGTTGCAAAAAGTTTGCTCGAATAAAAAGAGAAAACTGTGGAGGCACGATCGCGATGAGGAGAGGGTGGAGAAGCAAGGTGTGTTTCTGCTGACCAGCATATTGCAAAACTGAAAATTAAAAATGTTTTTCAGCAGTTGTTCCGCTATCAGAAAAGACGATCTTTTGTCTTACAAAATAATATTAAAAAAACTCGAACACAAGAAAGGAAACCCATCGTTCTAAAATTGTACTAGCTCAGAATAGCAAGTAGCTTTAACAATTACCCTCTCCCAAATAAGTATAGAGCAACAAACACAAAAGTAGAAACCGGCCTTCGGTTGGTGAATGATGAGTGCGTTTGACGTCATTCCCTGAACACAAGCTCACCTTCGCAATTATCTTGTCATTAATTTTTTCCCCGCCACGCACTATTATGCCATAATGAATTCCACCCTCAACAGGCAATCACGAGCCTCGATCCACACCGAAGAATGAAGAGAGAGAAGAAAATAGTAAGGCGGGGAGAGTTTGAGGCTCAAGTTCGGGCCCGGGGATAGCACTTAGGGCCCTACGTGCCTCCGATGATACCCTACAAGGTATCACAGAATCGCCAGCACCAGCAGCAACGACCATCGCAAATGCTTTAGTGCGAGGCGAAGGCGTGCAGCGGTAGTTAGAGGTTTGGTTGGCTACGCAGGCTTGATCATCGTCATCGTGGTTCTTCTTCTTGTTGCTGTTGTTGTTGCTCCTGCTGCTCCTGCTGATGCTGGTACTGCCATGCGGTATTCTGGATCCGAAGCACCGCATACGCTATCATTAGCAGAGCAAGAATGAGGTTCAAGGTAGGAGGATGGATGGACGTTTCGAGAAAGAGACCAAGAACCCGGCCGGTAGCTGACTCGTGCCTGAGGCTACAGCCTCTTATATATAGAGTACCCCCTAACCCAACTCCCTGCATTCGACCACTCCTACACTTCGATGTTTTGCTACCCCACTCTGCAATCATCCAACATCAATTCTACAGATGCCACAACTGGCAAAACATCCAGAAAAATACTTGAAATGATTGCTCATGAGAATTTTTAAAATCGATCATTATTTAGAAGATTATCAAGAATAAGGCACGTTATTCGTTTTCCTCTGCTTAGGTAATTTTTCTAATATGACTCTTTATTTCCAGATTTTGAGGTACTGGAGTTTTTATATGGAAAGAGTGGATTCATTTCGCATGATTTGACAAAAGTAATCACAAAAGTAAACAAATTCAACATACTCTAGATACAGTAGTATAAATCGTGTCAAGTTTTTTCCTAGGCTTTTTCGGACATAGATCTGCAGCCATATACTTCATGTTTTTAGCTTTAAAGCCATATTTCAATATTTTAAAGTTCATGGTCCTAATGAATCCATATCATATTTTTTGCAGATTGTTAGAGTAAAAATTATTTAAAGTTCTTCAAATATCACTCTTTACTTATATTTAGCTGTTTTAAACAACATTTTCAAACGATTTATTATTGACTTTTGCAATTTTCTATTAGAATGAAGGCTGGCAGTCGCAGGTTTTTCTGAAATTTTCTACTTGTTTTCAATTTTTCAGTTGCAGCGAGAAAATAATTAATCGAAGTTGTTGAAAATAATTGGTTCTACAATTTATTGTTATTTATGACAATATTCTTTACGAGAAATGCTAGAAAGTTCAAGTCTTTTATAAAATTTTGAATTTTATTGTTTCAAAAATTTGATATTGTGCATACCTATCTTCTTATACAGTGTTACTAGTAAGCAAAGTATTTATTAAAAATGTATTGTTGTTTATAATTATCTTCTCTTTGAGTAAAGCACGAAAGTTATGATTTTTCTTGAAATTTTCTACTTTTATTTGATTTTTAGGTATGAAAAAAGAATAAATAGACATCAGGAGGAATCATTTTTTAATTTATGTTAAAGAAATGTGAATTTCAAGAAAAAAGTGAAGTTTATTGCAGAACCTAAACTAAAAATGTTTAGCAGCACACTTTTTACTATCAACTGTGATCTGTACAAAATATGCGGGGGAGTACAAAGACGGAGCACGTAACGCGAGGTAAATACATTATTGATCGTGTAGCGCGAGATCCGACAGACGCGCGCCTTAGGCGCACTGAAACTTGACAGAGAAGTATGCACCTCTATGAGAATGTGCCTTTTCATGGCAGCCTGGTGTCAGGTCTGACCCAGGTTCTGGCTTTATCTAGACTATCTAGTTTGTAAGTCCTGATCTGGCCCAGGTTTGGTGCTTGTCTTGCCCGGATCAGAGTTTATCTGGACTATATATATTTTGGAAGATCTTATTTGGTTCAGGACTGGCGCTGATTGGCTATCTCAGAACAAAAAAAGTTTTCATTTCGATCGGCAAATTTTTCATCGACATATTTCGAAAAAATTAAAAGGTGTCTAAAATGATTAAAAATAAGAAATTTATGCTATCTAAACAAGAATTGTTTTACATTCACCTTGACATTCTGACCAAGTCCAGATTTGTTGATGATCAGCCAGCCGAGAACAGAACATTTGAAGATTGTTTTGAGAAGTCTTGCCTGGTCCAGAACTGGCACTGTTCAGCTGTCCAAGAACAAGAATTTTTGAAGTTCAAACAGCAAACATTTGCCTCAAATATTTAGAAAAAGTTACAAAGCATTTAAAATTATCGAAAATAATAAATTCGCACTACGCGGAGAGAAATTTCAAGAAATTAATTCACGGAAGCGCGTGATTTTAGAGTCAAAATTTTCCACTGTTTTAAAGTCTCGGATTCTATGATCTAGAAAGGTAGAATTCGAGACCTGCGAGAAAAAGGTCGTGGCCTAATGCCTGAAACTTAGAGACCTATGCTTTAAAAGCAAGGGTTCCGAGATCTTAGTTCTCGCGCCAAAGTGTGATAAAATGAAGGAGCAATGCCGTGAATTAATCTCCCAAAATTTCTCTCCGTGTATCAAAAGAAGAATATTGTTCTTATCAGCTTGACAGTCAGGTCTGGATTAACCAATAACTAGGGGCTGACCATACGGCCTAGGCTAGGGTTAGAAAAGAAACACGTTACACTTTTAACAATGCTCAGGCCAGACCATCTGGTCAGCGTCAACACTGGAAGCTAGATGGTCTGTTCTAGACCGGGCCAGGGCCAGAATATTTTTCCACGCGGGATATTATAGAGCAATTTTTTCCTTCAGAACCAGCACAAACCACAATAAAATCAAGATAAAATAATAATTACCTGATGTGCAAATTATTATAGTCCAAATATAAAAAGAAAGATAAATTAATATAACAATCTTCCCATGTAACAAAAACCCAAGACAAGGCAAGATATTAAAGTCAGCTTTTTATACTGACCCACAACAGTTAATTATGTCTTATAACTTAAGGATTTCCTTTCATTAATAAAAATGTTGAGCAGAAGATATTTCGACAGAAACTTTAAAATCGTTTTTTCATTTCTTGACTTGCTTCAGTGTTTCGGAATGGGAATGTACTTCTTAGTTCCTGGTGACTGTTACCTCCGGGAAACGAAAACCGTCGTGGGCAGAGGAAGATTGGTGTGATCTGGACTTGGTTTGGTCGAAGCGCAAATATCCCGTTTTAAAGGGTCGTTTGCATACTGCGCTTGGGGCTTGAAAAAAGGCCACCATGTATATTTCGAACAGCCTGTAACAACGGGTTGGCCATTTACGCAGTGGAATTACTCGTGGTAGGGCATTTTACAACGAGCGACGAATTTTGTACGTTAGTCGCCGCTGTACCACCGCCTCAAGACTTGAGTCGATTATACAAACCATTCACGATAGTTTTCATTCATAAAAGTACCGAAGTCATTTTCTGCACGTGAAAGATTGGTTCTGTAATTCTTAAATTCTTGAAGGTGGTTCTTGTACCAAAAATCAGTTCTCTGAAAAAATAATGTTCATCTGTGATCTTAAGAACCAAAAAAATACATTGGGGGACGTTCATAATTTGTCACCAACTTTATAGGGGGGGGGGGGGCATGCTTAAAACTACGAATGGTAAAAGGGGTTGAGGAGGAGGGTCAGTAGAAGTAACTTTACGAATTCAGGCAATATTTAGAATACATTATCTGATGAGAATTTTTAAAGAATCAATTTTAAGAAATAAAGAAACATACCCTTTCTTCCCTTTTTCTCGTTTTTATTTATATGCGTACTAAATAATTAAAACCCAATAAAAAAAATCAACTACTTTTAGTTGAAAAGTCCACTATTACATTTTTAAATCGGAATTAATTCCGCTTGGTTAAAAATGTTATCATAGTTAAATGATAATGAAAATGTTAAAAAATAATGTTAAAAAGAAAATTTTAAAAACTCATCTGTTTTGGTAAGAAATTCAACTACTTGTTTGAAAGTTGAATCACTTTGTTAAAATATTATTTTTTTGTTGTTGATTCTTCTCTTTGGTTGAAAATTTAAATTTTCCATTTTAAGAAAATTAATCTTCTGCGTTAAAAAAATAATTTTTTTGGGTCATCTTTTTTTTTGTTAAAATTTTATTTTTTTAAGATTCATTATTTTACTTGAAAATTCATTCATTTTGTTAAAAGTTTATCTTTATTGATTGAGAATCCTTTTTTTAATTAACAATGTAACCATTTTATTTTTTTGTGTGAAAAATTGATATTTTTTATTTGAAATCGACCCTTCTAGTTGAGAATTGCTTTATTTTGATAAAAACTCGTCTTTTTTGGTCGAAAATTATTCTTCTTCTTTAGAAATTCATTTTTTTAAATTAAAAATTATACTTTTTGGGTCACATCAATTTACCTTAGTTAACGGTTTAATAATGTAGCAGAGAATTAATCTATTCCGTTCAAAACTCAATTTTTTTTACAAATGAAATTAATTTTATGCAAATTTCAATTTTTTGTTGAAAATTTTTCATTATTTGGTTAAAGGCGCATATTTTTTAGTTAAAAATTCAACTACTTGGTAGAAAGTTGAAATAATTTGTTATAAGGTTCATATTTTTTAAGATTGACCTTCTTGGTTAAGAAATTTATTCGCTGTATAAATCTTTTGTAGATTTGAAGCTTGATAATAAAAAAAAAAAAAAAAAAATCTAAAAGACCATTTAAAAAAATAATTATTAAACCATTCTAAATAAAATAATTTTACAATTTGGAATGCATAAACTCAACGATTAATATTAGTCTTAAGAGAATAAAATAAACAAGAATTCGGTTAAAAATATATTATTTTCAATCAAATCAATAATTTTTCAATTTCAACATTGATTTGACCCTGACTCACCGAAACAATGTGAGAGATTTGAGAAATAAGTTAATTAATTAAGTCGCAATTTTAAAAGATTTTCATTATTGAACGTTATTCTTTTACGATCTACCTTCTTTAAACATTTTTTTAAACATCATATTTAGTATGAAATTTAACACTTCAAAAAAATCAAAAAGCGAAACTGCACTACAATATTTCTAATATTTATGCTTAAAAATTGGTCGATTCAGAAAGTTTTGAATTTTAAATTGTTTAAACTTTAGGTTTTTCATCTGCCATATTTTGAAATAATAAAAATTTGATAAAATAAATAGTACCATACATGATTTTGATTGTTTTTATTTATAATTGTGTAATTTAAAGCCCTTTACATCGTGTATTAGAAATAATACAATTTCATTAAATTTAAAAATAAATATATTATTTTTGAATAATGTATATAATTTTGAAGAACTTTATAGTTTGAAACATCATCCACTTTTAGATTTAGATTAGAAACATCATCCACTTTTAGATTTGTTCCACACTGAATGATTTATAGTTTTGAAGGCTCAATGACATAAATTTAATGATCAGGACCAATGATAGGAAAGAAAAGGAACTGAAAATGCCATTGCCTTTTCGCTGACACCCCGACACTATTTGAGAGATTTAATAAATATTGAGATTAATTAAATGACAATTTTGACGTTTTTTATATCCTCATCATTTGTAATTGAAAAAGCATTAGAATTGTCAGAAATTTCAGTTTCGATAGCCCCTGACTCTGAAAATCAAGTTTTGGCGATGGCGTCTGTCTGTCTGATCACATCGAGCTTTGGCACACTTTTTTAGATCCTAATCGTAAGAAAAAGTTCGGTAACCAGTATTCCTTGACCAACGGTTATGATTTTCTCCACCGAGAATGGTATCCGAAAATTGAATATTTATCAAATAAGTAATATATATTATTTCCGAATACTATATATAATTTTAAAGTTCTTAAAACTTATCCTACGTTCGTAAATTTACATTTTTGTAAACGAATTGTCTCGTTATCCAGAATTTCGAAATGAGTCAAATATTTTGGAAAAGTTTGGCTAGTGATCCCGAAATTTTGAGAGGAATAGGCCATTCCCTTTTCTGCCTCTCCCAATTTTTTGGTATTAGACACAACGTTTTGCAAATTGCTTGAATTCAAACTTGTCCCACGTTGAATGACATTATTTACAATTCTGAATTCAGTTTTAAATACTTTAAATTTCAAATTTTTCAGTTTCATAGGCTGAATCTTACAATTTGAAGGACAGAAAATAATTAGATACTTCAGTTAAAAACATTCAATTTTCAGTCAAATTGTCAAATTTTTTAACTGTTCTTCATTTTACATTGATCTAATACACTGGATTCTAGAAAAAGTCATACAAACCAAAATGTACCGTTAAAAAGGTTGAAAACTTTTACATGCAATTGCTAATGTTAATTATGAAAGAGAATCTAATTGAAAGAATGATTAACTAAATCCTTATAGACATAGAGAGGCAAAAGTTGTATTGATTTCGCAAAAAATAAAATAGTATAAATCTTCCTAAAAGCAGATATCCAAGTTGACTATTAATAATTCCTGGAAAAACTTTCTTCAGCATTTGAGATCGGTGAGGTAAGCTATGCAAGATTTGTGATTTCATCATGGATAGTTGGATACCCCCTACCGTTAACTACCCAATTCCTGTCCCACTAATTAGGAGCCCAAATTAGAAAGATTTCTTCAAAATCTTTAAAGTTTTATGCTATTTTCTTATCGGTACCGGACTAATCAAAGCGACGTTTCTATGCGACTGACTGGTTACTTTCTTCTTTTTTTAATTTCTTTTCTACCCACGCGCACTTAAACCAGTCAAGTGAGTTCTGATTATAATATGCTCGTAAAACAGCGGCATGCGGTATCTTTAAAGATGGGATCCTTGGCGATGGAAAAAGGTAAAGACTGGCAGAACGGGAATTCATGGCATTCAACAGGTGGATTTCACTCTTCGATGCAGGTCGAAACTTTGGATTGTTGACCCCTTCATTCATCTACAAAATTAACTATTCGCCCACAATTAAAAACGAGACATTTATGAGGGTACCTTTTCTCAGAAAAAACCTATACCTGGGACTGTAGAATAGGTTTCCCCATTTCTGATTAAAATGTATTTCTTCTTTTAAAAATCCCAGGACATTACTGACGTAATAGAGGGGTTTTACGGAATACTTAATTATTCCTTAAATATTTATTGTTTACATTTTTCTTTAATTAAATAACATGTTCAAAAATCGTTCCTATTGATAAGGGGCCGTTCATAAATAACGTAAAGTTCTTTTTCTAAAATTTTGAGTCACGTACAAAATTAACATCATAGCAGAAATTTTAATTGAGAAAAGAATTGTCATAGTCCAATTGAATCATAAAATAAGAATTGCCAACAAAATAGTTGAATCTTAAACTAAATCAGATTCATATTCAACCAAACAGTTGCGTTTATAACCTAAAACGACGAGATTTTTATCTAATAAAATAAATTTTCTGAGGGAAAAGACGAATTTTGAATAAGAGTTAAATTTTCATCCAAGAAAGATTTTTCAATCAATCAAGAAAAAATATTTTATCCGAAAAGTTCAATTTTCAAGTCAACAAGATTAATTTTCAATTAAGATAATTACGCAACTACAACAAGAAACAATGTTTCAACAAAAACCAAAAATGGAACATATAAATATTTAATGAAAACCAAGTTGTTAAATTTCTATTTATAAGAAATTAGTTTTTCAACGAAAACAAAAACAACCATTTTTAACAAATTAGTTCAATTTTTAACAAAAATGATAAATTCTCCTCTAAATATATGACTCTTTAACCAAAATAATGACTTCTTAAGAAAGCAGTTCATCTTTCTACCAAAAAGTTGACTTTTAACGAAAAAAGATACATTTTTAACAAAAGTTTAATCGTTAATATTTTAAACAAAAAAGATTTTAATTTTAAATAGAAAAATAAGAAAAACCTTTAAAAAATGCTAATTTCTAACCAAACGATTGCATTTTTCCAAAAAATGGATTATCTACAAAAAATATGAATTTTTAACAAAATACATCAATTTTTTAAAAAATAGTTAATTTTACAGTTAAGAGGAACATTGGAATATTTAAATTTTAAATTTAACACAAAAATGTAGATTTTTAACAAAAAAGGTTATTTTCAACGGAAAAAGAAACAAAACGAACGTTCAGCAGACCAGTTGAATTCTCAACCAACACAATTTCTGAAATAAGAAATAAATGCAATAAAATTGTTGAATTTTCAACTAATAAAGATTTGAAAAAAAGTATCTTCAACAAAGAAACAAATTTTTAAGCAGTTGCACTAATCCAAAAAGAGTAATTTTTAATAAAATAATTGAATCCTCAACCAAAAGGATGAACTGCCAACAAATAATATTTTCTACACATAAAAACAAAATTGTAACAAAATACGTAAATTTTATACCAAAAGGTTAAATCTTTTACTTTTTAAATATAAATTTCGAACCAGAAATAGTCAGGTTAAATTTCCAAAGGGAACAAATTTCAAAGGGAAACAAATTTCAAACAAAATAGTAAAATTTTTAACGAAAGAGGTCAATTTAAAAAAAATCAAATTTTGTCAAACGAATTCAACGTTTATCCAAGTATAGTATTGCTTTTATTTTGTCGATCATTGAAATTAATTAATTAATTCTGATGTTAAATTTTGCTGATTACTGGTTACTTTTTCTCGGTTCTTGAGAAAATTATTTTCACTATAGTGAAAATAGTAGCTATATATATATATATATATATATACATACTATAGGAATAATACTATAGTAATCAGCAAAATTTAAAATTATAATTAATTTTTGACCCGAGTTGTTGAGTCTTCAACGAAAAAAGATAATTTTTTCACCACAAAAATTGGAT
>JAAAKG020160446.1:0-29408 GCA_010014905.2 Druon quercuslanigerum | reverse complement strand
TTCTACAATTTTGAATTTTTATATTCAACTAATTGGTTAAAAATTATTATTATAACTATTATATATATATATATATATATATATATATATATTTTTTTTTTTAATTTAAAATTTACGTTTTTATTAAAAACTGTAGGAAAAAATCAAATCATTTTAAACGGTATTCAAAAGTTACCAAAGAATTTCAAAAATAATTTAAAGTTGAAAAGATTCCAAATAATTAAAAGTAAAATTGTATAGGAAAATTTCATTAAGTTTCCTATGAAAATTAGAAATGTTTTTTCACATTAGAAAATTAATTTTAAGAGAATATTTAGGAAGATTTCAAAAGATTTCAAAAATCCTAAACAAAAAGTAGAAAATTTTAAGTTATTTTTTTTTATTTTGCAGGATTGATTAAGAGTTTTGTAACAAAATTCAAATAAACTTTATAGATATTTAAAAATTTTTAAAAAAATCAAAAATAATTTAAAATTTGAAAAGATTCCAACCAAATTTAAATGAAAATGTATATTTTTGGATATTCAAAAACAATATTTTAAAGCTATTTAAGGATTTTTTAAGCTTAGGGATAAAAAAATTCTTAAGATTTTTGGGAAATTCTTCAATGATTTTTTTTGTTTTATAAACTATTTTTGACATAATACCTAAAAAGAGTTTGGAAATAAAACAAATTTGGAAAAATAAATAAAAATTGAACAAGAATTACTTTAGAAAAAATTCGATTTGGTTAAAAATGAAATTTATAAAAATTATAATTTTGTTATGTTGCAGTTCACCGATATTTATTTTAAAATTGGAAAATTAATAATGAGTCTTTACTTTTTTAAATTATTGTTAATAGTAGATTTAAAAAGACTTAAAAACATTTCCAAAATAGTCGGAAAATAATCTCCCAGATTTTGACGCATTGTTTTAATTTTGCAGGATTTATTAAAAGTTGAAGGGAAAACTTAAATGATGCGAAAATTTGTTTAAAAGTTCCAACAGAATTTCAAAAATAATAGAAAATTTTAAAATATTGGTTAAAAATTATTTTTGTCAGGAAAAATTACTATTTGGTGAAATTTTTTATTTCCAATTGGAAATTAAATTTTTTTCCTAAATTTTATTTAAAATTGTATTGCTTTTTTGTATTAAACATTGTATTAACCACACAATTTTAAACAAAATTTAGGATTTTGAAGATTTTGAAATCAAATTTCAACTTTAAATAGGACAGTTGAATTTGAAGTCAAAAATATAATTTCCAGTTGGAAATAAAAAATTCAACCAAAGGGTAATTTTTCCCGAAAAAAATGAATTTTTAACCAATTTTATTTTTAATAAAAAAGACGAATTTTCCAAAAAGTACATGAATTGGTGCAAATATTCCTAAAAATAATATCTGTGTGATAATATTTGGTAAAATATAACAATTTATATTTTTATAAACAAAGTAGATGAATTAATTTGAAGTTTTAGAAAATCAAGCACAGCATATTTGTTCCTTTCATGCAAACTGCTTGAGGTTAAGTTAAATATCTCAGTTAGTTACAAATCATAATAAAAATGTTTTAATGAATATTTTTAATAACAATTTATAATAGTTAAGTATTAATTATAAAATATTTCATGAATTTTCACTGAGTGAATCTTAGCACGCTGTGCCAAGTTGTTATAATTCGCCAATTATTATTTAGGATATATTATTTTTAGAAAGATTTGCAATAATTGAAAGTACGTTACAAACAGTATTTACAATAATGTTTATTCTTAACTTTTTATTTTTTTTTTTCTATTAAACGTAACTCTAATATTAATATTATATTGAACACGTCTAATTGTACAATATTTTAAAATTCAAAGTTATAAGGTTAATGAATTTTAAACTGAAAACGTTAAAAAAGTGAATAATATGCAAGATATTAATAATAATCAATTTTTAAATTAGTACCGTGTAAATTTTATAAATGTTCCAAGTCGAATTATTGCAGATTGATAGATCAAAAATTGCAGTCAAATCTCACTTTTAAAACGTTAAAAATTCATAAATTTTTGAAGTTTTCAATTTCCAGTTTAAAGGTCTTCAAAAAATTAAATTTAAATTTTCGGTCTCGCAAAGTAGCATAATATATCAAAAATCTATGAATGAGCATTGTTAATACACTAGGATAGCAATTGCAAAATCTCAGGTATGCCCTCCTCTAATCCAACGCAAGATACACTGGGTAAAGGCAAGTGGGGGGTAGCAATGGTGGGGGTATACTCAGCCAGGTATCCGGCGAGTCGAGCGGTGACCGAAGCCGATTTGTTTAAATGTTTAGAAAAGTCCTTGTTTACAAAAAATACTTTGCTCAGGCAGAAGACCCACTTGTATACTTGGTGCACAAATAGAAGCCATGGTATGATTCACTTTATTAGGTCTCTAATCAAGAGCTTAGTGAATGGTTAGGCTACAGGTATGGATGGTATAACCGTTAAAATTCCTAAAATTTGTGACAATTATTTGTCTGAAAGGCTAAACGATTTGAGGATTGTATGTTCCGAGATTAAGAAAGTTCGAAATGAATGGAAAGAGGCGATTATCATTTTCATCTACAAAGGAAAGGATGGTAAAGATAACTGTAAATAATCTGGAAAAGATTTCGGAACTCCAATGAAGTAATGGATAACTGATTGATTGGTTTCATATTAAGCAAGGGGTTAGATAAGTTATGTCATCTTGGCTATCTATTAAACGCCTAGGAAAGTGTCTAAGAATGTCCCTATTCGACGAAGGAGGTGTGGATCTTGGGACAGTAACGGTACGTGGGTTAGCGTTTGCAGATGATAAGGTCCTTTCCGAAAAATCAGTCGATGACTTTCAGAGAATGTTGAGCAGACTAAATACTAACATGAAGAACATAGATCTTAAGATTAGCGCAAAAAATAATTATAGTATTTGAAAGAAGGGGTAAGAAAACAGTATTCAACATTGCCTTGAAGTCTAACAAGAAGCGAGGATAGGGCAAGTTGATAATTGCGTGTATCTTGGAAGCATATTTACTACTGACAAGAAGATCGATAGAGGAATAGCCAGACGTATTAACGAGGGATCTTGCATCCTAATAGTCTCATACCAAGACCAAAAATATTCCATCTGATTTCCTATTAATTCAAAGTAAGTTCCTATCTAATTAATTATTATTAGCAAGAATAATAAATGCATTACAAACACCGCTCGTTAGCCAATCTGATATTAAGTTATCTTCATTATCTTGTCCTAAAACGAAAGAGAAACATTTTAATTAATATTCTCTAATGCGTTCACAGACGTCGAAACTGTATTTTAAAAAACGAAATTGTCACGAGAAATAGTCTGCCAGTTAATTAATAATATTCCGTGTAAATTGCAGTGAATTCAAACTTCGGATTCCGTTACTCTGCACTTTCCGTAATGAACAGACTAAAGTGGAAGTATTCCTTACCTGCTAAGAGAATAGGTTCTTGACTATATTTCCAAGTAAATGCACAATTTAGCGCGACCTCTTTATTAACACTAGAATGAACTCAAACATCTGCTGGTTAAATCCTGATTCAAGAGAGACCCACGATTTACACACAGTGAGCTTTCAATAATACACGGAGGAAAGTGGATAGTCAATAGTCAAACCTTGAGTTTTTAAATTTATAAGGTCAGTTTGATCTTGTTGATATCAATATTATAGTCTGTTTAAATATCCACAGGTGTGTTAGAATCAGTATCAGGATAATAAAATCGACACTCTAGGATTGTCAATAAAAAATGGCTGCTTTAAAATTTCTAACAAACGTCAAGCAAATATGTTGTCATGTTTGCCGTGTTACAAAAGTTTTTAATTAGCCTAAACCACTTAAACATATTAAATGGTAGATTAGGTGGTTTGGTTTTGATTTTCGACTAAAAGTCGATGTTTTCGAGAAACTAAAGACAAAAGCGTCACTGATCAATAACTGCTAATTCTAAGCGTCTTACTCTTCATAAATAAGAAATATGCTTTCAGACTTGATGGACTATATATCGTTTTTCACGCTTTTCAGGTTTCGTTTAAGAATTTAAATTTCCATCCCTCGTCTCTCTGGCTCTCATCAATATACATGTAGGTGGGAGAAAGACAACAGATACTAAAGTTGACCCTCTGGTATGATTGACTTAGCACTCGTAGATGATCAAGCTATCATTCTTGCAGGAAACAAAAAATCAACTACAAACGATTCGTATTGAGCAATACGAATATTGAAAGGATATTTAATTGTTTTTCTTCAGTTTTGACATTGATTAGGAGAGTAAAATGTTTGACTCTACGATACTGAAGCTAACTACCAAATTTTAAGACTACAATGCTCTCTAATTTTTTAAATATATGTATTACTTCACTAAGATGATGAATCAAGATACAATGACTAAACATGTAAAGCAGAAAACAAACAATAATGTATAAATGTAATTGGTAAAACTTTATGTACTTAACTTCAATGTAAACAAACTGGAAAAGAATGTTATTTAGTATGGTAATTTTAATAAAAGATCAATAGTTGTATATGCTTTCTTTATTTGAGCTGCTGTACACAGCATTATCAATCCTGAGTCAATGGAAAACTTTTCTATCTTATCCGTGTTTGTTGATATTCACATTAGTTTTTTGACATAAAGTAGCTTTTATTTTTTGATAAAATAGTGACGTGATGCAATTTCTGTTTTAGAGTTCGTGTTGCCAAAGTAATTATAAACAAAAAGTTTTCGCGAAAACAAATCAACAAGTCTTTGGCAGATAATAAGCACTTGTAGCATATTTTTTTAGTGTTCAACCAATAAACTTTTAGGTTCTTAGACCATCCAATTAGAGTTTTACCCCCTTATTAGACAAAAATCAACCAACAGTATAATTATTAATGGATTTTAATGTTTTTTTTTTTAGAAACGACCGTAAGTCTTCCAGATACATATAACGAGTGACTCCGAATTTTTCATTTAAATTAAACCAAATTTTCTTGCGTGCAACTTTTCAGTGAAATCAATTCTTTTAAGATTTTTAAGTTTATCAAAACACAACGTAAGTTAATGTAAATGTTAACTGCAATTAATGTTCAGTAAGTTAAATTGAGCCAAAAAATGTTTTGTAATGTTATAAGCAAACTATTATACAAAATACATTTTTTCGTGATATGCAATGATTAGCTACTTCAAATCCATATATTTGGTAAGAAGAGCTGCTGTTTATCATTTATTTAAACAGTTTATATAAACAAAGGCACACTTTAATCATTTTTTAGGAATAGGCTCCATGTTTTCCGGAATACACTTGTTTTTTTTTCCAAAGACTTCTTGCTATCATATTTTTCGTAGTGATAAAGGCTGTTAATTATATAAACAACTCCTATAAACTGATGCAAATTTTTACAAATGTTTCATGCAACCTAAATTATCATTCGCTTTGATAAAGTAATTTTTGCATTAAAAGTACGTGTTAAACTATTTATCATCATTCCGGTCAACGTGCTAACAAAAGGCCGAAGAGAAAACATTGTATCATTAATCTTATCTTGGAACAATATTTATTCAGTGTTTCTCACAACAGTAGAGATATTTTCTTTTTACACAAACAATAAATTATGGTCAAAAATTAAATTATACATTTTTTTTGTTTAGGGGCTGCCAATCAATGGAATATGTGGCATAACTTTTCTCAATATTTTTAGCCGTGCCTTACTAAATATAATTTAGCTACTTTCTAAATAATTACAAGTTAATAAAATGAAGAGGTTATAATTTTAACAACAACTTCAAATTTAAAAAAGTTGATCACCAAATCTAAGGGTGTATTTAGCAAATATAACAAAGCCCAATAAACTTAAAAAAAATAATACATTATTTCAAAGGCAGCATTAATTTCGAAAAATGCGAAAAAACGTTATTATGGATGTGTTTTTTGTAAATGCTTAAAAATCTTTTAAAATCTTTGAAAACACCCTGAACTCTTTTTAAATCCCTTTCAATTTTTAAAATTCTTTGAAATTCTGAATTCTTGTGAACACATTTTTTAAAGATTTTTTAAAAATAGTATAGAACCGCTAGACATCCTGTGAAGGCACATTAAACCTGAAATTCCTTATTGAATTGAATTGAATTAAATGAAACTCCTTAAAATTCCTTTAAATTTGTTGAATTCCTTAAAAAATCCTTAAAATCCTTTGAAATACTCTAAAAAAATGTGAAGCATTTGAAAACATTTGAAAACCTATTAAATCTTTTTAGAGAACTTACAAATTTCTTGGAGTCTTTTTAAATACATTAATATCTTTTTTTATATTGCTTCAAATTCTATAAACCTTTTAACATATTCTGGAATGTTTAAAATTCTTCAAAATATTTTTAAAAACTTTTAATTGTTAAAAAGATCTTGCAATATTTTTTTGTCATTTATTTTCGTTCATAATTTAACGATTTCAGTGGACAATTTAATTATTAAAATTTTGAATGAGAATTAAACTTTTTTTCGAGGACTTAATCGCTTTGTTAAAATTTAATTTTTTGAACTGACATAATAATATTACATTATTGCTAAAAAGTTGATCGTTTTGAGCCGAAAAATTATTCTTAATTTAAAATTCAGCTTCTTGTTTAAACTTTAAACTACTTTGCTCAAGATTCATTTTATTAGTTAAAAATTTAAATTTTTGGTAGAAAATATGGAAAATATTGGACTTTTTTTTACTATTTAAATTAAGCGCCCTTTCCGAATTGCAGCGATACATTTTCCTACGAAATTTAAATACTCTAAAATTCTAAAATTTCCATTAGAAACTCACGGAGTAATCGCAATACTTTTTCTTTGAGCGTTAGGAATTTAAAAAAAATAAAATACCTGTCATTTACATGGGCCGAAAGCTGCTTAAAGTGATGCAAGTGAGAGCAGTCAAGCAGTGACCTTGGGGTTACGAGATGTGAAATTACATTTATTTGCCAATTTTGAATTTGATTCTTAAACAAAATAGAATATTTTTTAGAGGCCTAATTAACTTTTAAATTGTTGAAATTCGGATTATACGTTAGAATTTCCACTAGAATTGTAACTTATTTAAAACCAGATAACTTACCTGAAGAAGTCTAACAGAATAGCCAAAACTTCGTATATACCAGGACTATTAATAAAATTGACTTCTGGTTCATAACCTTGATTTTTATTATTTAAAATGGATCGTAAGACCGAGTAGAATAAAGGAACTTAGTTCTTCCTGTTTAATCAGGACATCAGGGATATCTAAGCTAAGAAGGATTTCTTTATTAACTGTCATTCAACTAATGAAAAGAACAGTCCGTATTTAAGAAGTTAGGTTTTTAACCCAATACGACAGAGTTGAACAAGATTTTCCTTTTTTTCTTTTTGATAAAAAACCCACCCTATTATTCACCGGCAAAACTGTTCAATTTTTCTAAAAATTAAAAAAAATCTACATACATCTTCGACTGCAGTATGATCGAAGTAGTCTTGATGGCCAGACCACAATCCAAGGTGCGAATTGAATCCTCGATAGAGTGGCGTATATTCCTTCTTATAATGTCCCAAGTGCCACTTTCCCACGATGTGCGTACTATAACCGAGTTCCTTCAGATACTGCGGTAATAGTTTCTCATTGAGTGGAAGTCCTCTGGGCTCTGCAGCTTTAAGAACCTATTTGGATGTGATGTAAATTGTAAAATGCGAATGAAAATAAAACCAGTCAAGCGACCCAAGTAATTCAAACGCGAATAGAAGAGCACCTTACTCTTCCTCAGAATGCAATATTCTACTCAGAGCAGTTTCATTCCTTTTATTTTATATTACTTAAGCAATGTACCATTGCGAATACTTGTGCAGAGTACTAAATGGGGTTTTTTCCTTTTATCCATCAAACGACGGGGTAAAAAAATGAGTTGTGACAGGGATATTATTCCTTATTATAACTAAACATTCAGTTGAAAACGAACAAAGAAATTTAGAAAGATCCCTGGATCAGCGAAAATGAATATCTTTGACTATTTGCGATATGTCAGGCGTATCATACGATCAAATCCTTAATGAATATAGCTATAATAGAGATTTTAAGAATAGGTGTATGAAGGAATTATTGGAAAAGCACCGGTGCATTATTGGAGCAAAAAAAATTATGACAGTATAACCTGATGGACCGTAGGAATCGATAAGAGCCAATGCAAAGTACCCTCAAAGATCCCACTGAGTTCCTTCGTTTCCTCCTTTAAAAAGTCGAATAAACATCAAGATCAACTTTTAAGTTGTTGAAATTTGGATTCTAAGTTAAAATTTCCATTAGAAACTCACGAAGTAATCACAATACTTTTTCCTGGAGCGTAAAAAGTTTAAAAAAATTAAATACCTGTCTTCAAGTGATGCAAGTGAGAGCAGTCAAGCAGTGCCCTTTAGGCTACGAGACGTAAAATGTAAAAATGAAAAATTCAAGGACTTCCACGAAAATTTTACAATCTACTAGCTATGTTCAAATATTGGCTTATTTTTTGCGATAAGTTACTTATCACATATATGTATTTATATTTATTTGCTAATTTTTAATTTTAGTTTTAAACAGCAAAGAATATTTTAGAGGCCTAATTAACTTTTAAATTGTTGAAATTTAGATTCTAAGTTAAAATTTCCATTAGAATCTCATGGAGTAATCGCAATACTTTTTTTGCAGCGTTAAAAATGTTTAAAAATGTCATTAACTTCTGCTGAAGGTTACTTCACACGCACCCGCAATAGCTCAAGTAGCATGTTGCACGCGAAGTTTAAAAACAAAATTTAAATTTAAAACAGAGTTATTGAAACCAGTGTTTGATGTTAGATGACGACAGAGATCGCTGTCTGTGGTGACGCAAATGGCAGTGCACCGACCATATAATGAGGAGGTTCTTGGTTCAAACCCAGCCCGCAGTGATTTTTAGAACTTATTTTTCTCGCGTTTTTAATTAATTTCGCGCTATAAAAATTGATTACGATATAGTAGTTTCTCTACTTATCGACAATCTAATAGTCAGTGACCTCTGTGCTATTCTAACATTCAACACTGGTATTAGATATCTAAAAATATTCTATTCAATTTAAAAATGAAATTAAAAATTGGCAATTAAATTTAACTAAATATATGTAATAATTAAATTAACATAAAAAAGTTAAAGTAGTTGAATTTTTTATTTTTACATTTTATGTCTCGTAACCTCAAGGACACTGCTTGACTGCTCTCACTTGCATCGCAGCGTTGTTGTCAAACAGAAAACAGATATTTTATTTTTTAAAGCTTTTAATGCTGCAAGAAAAAGTATTGCGATTACTCCGTGAGTTTCTAATAAAAATCTTACGTAGAATCCGAATTTCAAACATTTCAAAGTTGATCTTGCTGTTTTTTTTTTTTTTTAGTTTTTTAAGACGAAACCGAAGAGAGACTTTGAGGGTCTGAGGGTTTGAGGGTCTTTGAGGGTATAGATATTTTTAGAGTTACAAAAGGAAATATAAATGAAAGAGTTCAATTTTTATATAATAAATAAAATTTTTAACTACAAAGCGACAAAATTTCAATTTCTTGTTGGTTACAAAAACTATTTTTGTAAAATTTGGTTCTTTTTTAAAAAAAAAAAAATAATTTTTTGAATAGAATCCTAGTCTTGCTGGAAAATTCAATTTGTTGGTTTGAAATGTAACTAATGTCTTAAAAATGAGTTTCTTTTGTTAAAAAATACGTTTTTAACTAAGAATTTAATAATTTAATTTTCGGTAATTTGTCTTTTGTATTCGAAAATTACTTTATTTATTTTATTGGAATTTCGTGTTTTTTTAGTACGAAATGTTGATTCTTGCTTGTAAATTCAACCACTAAGTTAAAAATGTAGGTAGTTTTTTTACCAATTAGTTTTTCTTTGTTTATTAAAAAAAATACTTTTTAACTCAAAATGTAACTTTTCCCTTTTTAGTAAAAGTTTACCATTCCTGGTTGAAAATTAAATAATTTTTTTTTAATTAAACTGTTTTATTGAAAACATAACTATTTTGTTGAAAACTCCATGTGTTTTTTTCAAAACTTGTCTTTTTTGTTAGTAAATTAATCTTCTTTCTTCAAAATTTAATTATTTGGTAAAAAATTCAACTACTTTGTTAAAAAATAATTGGTTTAACTAAAAATTTATCTGTTCTATTTTTGGTAAAAAAAATTTCTTTCTCATTTAAAATTTACTTTATTTTCTTGTCATTTTTTTGGTGGAAAATTAAAATTCTTGTTTTAAAATTCAACTAGTTTTTAAAAATTTTTTAAATATAAATTAATTTAAAACAAATACTTTTTCTAACCAAAAATGTAACTGGTTCATTTTTGTTAAAAATTTTCTTTCTTAGTTGAAACTTATTTTATTTTATTTTATTGTAATTTTCTTTTTTGTATCAAATTATGATACTTGCTTTAAAATTTAGCAATTTGGTTGAAAATGCAACTGCTTTGTTAAAAATTAATTTCTTCTGTTCAAAAATGTTTTTTTAATTTAAAATTCAACTGTATCCTTTTCGTTAAAAGCCAATCTTTCTCAGTTAAAAATTATTTGATTTTTTTGTAATTCCTTTTTTTGTGTACAAAAAAAATCCTTCTTTAAAATTCAACTATTTGGTTAAATATTTAACTATTTTATTAAAAATTCGTTTTTTTTTCTTAAAAAATACTTTTCTTAACTAAGTATTTAACTATTTTATTTTGTTTAATATTTGCTTCATTTTGTATAAAATTATGATTTTTTTCACAATTATTCTTTTACAATAAAAATTAAACTATTTAATGACAAACTTATATATTTCGTTAAAAATTCATACGCATTTAAAAAAAAAGTTGTCTTTTTATGTTAGTGAATTAATCTTCTTGTTTGACAATTCATCTTTGTAGTTGAAAATTAAACTATTTTTCCAAACAATTCACAATTCAATTTATTTTTAGGAGTTCGAAAATGGATTTCTTTTACTGAAAATTTAACTACTACATGATGATTGTAAGTTTTCCGTAATTTGTTAAATCTTTAGGAAACTAAGGTTAACTTTTTAACCAAAAATATGAATTTTTAATCAAAAAGTGATGAATGAATTTTTAACCAAATAGTGTAATTTTCAAACAAAAAAGATTTAAATTGAGCAAACAAAAAATGTTATCTTGAACTAATTGTCAAATCAAGAAATTGCATTTTGAACGAATATGTTAATTTTAAGCACCAAAGGACGAGTTTTCTATTAAAAACCGTTGAATTTCTAACACAATAATTAAACTGTCAACAAAATAGTTAAACATTTAACCAAAAACAAAAGGAACATTTTTAGCAAAAAAGCATTAAATTTTAGCCAAACATTTGAGCTTTAAACTAAACAAAAATATTTTTTGACTGAAATTAGAATCGTCAGATTTTTAGTTTAAACATTTAATTTTCAATTTTAAAAAATGATATTAACTAGTTGAATTTTACCAAAAATACAAATTTTTAACTAAATAGTTATATATCGAAGCAATGTTATAAATTTTCAAAAAAGGAGATTAATTCTTCATCCAAAAAACAAATTTTTAATAAATGGGTTCAGTTTTAAAGCTAAAAATTCGGGCGTTTCAGAAAAAAATTGACCAGAAAACAGAAAAAATAAAATTTTAATAATAAAGTAAATTTTCAATTAAAAAATACGAAATTTACAACAAAAAATGAATTTTTTATTATAAAAAAGACGTTTCAACAAAATACATGCATGATTTTTTAATAACAAAAAACTATTTACATAACAGATAAATTTTTATTTAAAAAATTCGAGTTTTCCATTAAAACGTAAACTTTCTACAAAATAGTGGATTTTTGTAAATGAATGTTTAATTTTTATTTAAATAGTTCAAGTTTTTACTAAAATAGTTTAGTTTTCAATAAAAAATATGATTTTTTTAACAAAAAATTGGATTGTTAACAGAAAGTGAATTTTCAGTCCAATCTTTCAATTTTATTTTAAATGTTCAGCTTTTATGATGAAAAGATAAATTATTTACTAATAGTTTAATTTTCATCACAAAAATATGATTTTTCCTCGAAAACTTTGACTTTCTACCACATTGTTAAAGTATTTAATAAATAATTCAATTTTTCAATAAATAATTTAATTTTAATTTAAAAAGTTTAATTTTTCCCAAAATAGTTTAATTTTTAATAAAAAATATGAATTTTTATTAAAAAAGTGAATTTTCCAAAAAAAAAAGGTTTTAAATAGTTTTTTTTTTTATAAAATTGTTTCAATTTTAAGGGAAGAAGAGGAATTATTTATATAGTAGTTGAATTTTAATTTTAACAATATGATTTTTCCACAAAAATATTAATTTTCTACAAAGTAGTTCATTTATCAAATAAATAGTTCAATTTTTACCTAAATAGTTGAATTTGTTACAAAAATAATTCAGAATCAACAAAAAATGTAAATTTTTAACAAAGAATATTAATTTTGAGCCAAAAAGTTAATGTTCAGTCAGATATTTCAATTTTATTTAAAAATGTTCAATTTTTTAAACAAAAAGACGAATTATTTACTAACAGTTTAATGCTCATCTTAAAAATATGATTTTTCCTCAAAAACGTTGACTTTCTACCAAATAGTTCAATTTTGAAATAAATAGTTCAATTTTTAAAGAAATGGTTGAACTTTCAAGTCAAAAATACGAATTATTGACATTATAGTTGAATTTTCACCTCAGAAATATGATTTATCCAAAAGAAAATTAATCTTTTGCCAAATAGTTAAATTTTTAAATAAATAATTAAATTTTAATACAAAAAGTAAAATTTTTCCCAAAATACTTTAGTTTTCAACAAAAAATATGCATTTTTAATAAAAACTGAATTTTCCACACAAAAATAAGTTTTTAATATTTCTATTTTTTATGGAATTGTTGCAATTTTATGGGGAAAAGACTAATTATTTACTAATAGTTTAATTTTCATCTCAAAAATATGATTTTTTCTCAAAAACCTTGACTTTCTACTACATTGTTAAATTTTTAAATAAATAATGAATTTTGTATACAAATAGTTCAATTTTTTATGAAACTGTTGAACTTTTAAGGCAAAAATACGAAATATTTATATTATAGTTGCATTTTCACTTTAAAAATATGATTTATCCACAAAAACATTAATTCTATGCCAAATAGTTAAATTTTTAAATAAATAATTAAATTTTAATTCAAAAAGTTTAATTTTTTCACCAAAATAGTTTAGTTTTTAATAAAAAATATGAATTTTTATTAAAAAAGTGATTTTTTTACAAACACGTTAATTTTCTACCAAATAGTTCAATTTTAAAATAAATAGTTTAATTTTTATCTAAATAGTTGAATTTGTTACAAAAATAATTCAGAATCAACAAAAAATGTAAATTTTTAACAAAGAATATTAATTTTGAGCCAAAAAGTAAATTTTCAGTCAGATAGTTCAATTTTATTTGAAAATGTTCAACTTTTAAAACAAAAACACGAATTTTTTACTAATGGTTTAATTTTTATCTTAAAAATATGATTTTTCCTCAAGAACTTTCACTTTTTACCACATTGTTAAATTTTTAAAGAAATTGTTAAGCTTTTAAGGCAAAAATGCGAATTATTTATATTATGGTTCAATTTTCACCTCAAAAATATTATTTATCCACAAAAAAATTAATTTTTCGTCAAATAGTTACGTTTTTTGATTAATAAATAAATTTTTTCAAAAAATATTTTATTTTTTAATAAAAAATATAAATTTTTAATAAAAAAGGGAATTTAAAAAAAATGAGTTTTAAATAATTTTATTTCCTATGGAATTGTTGCAGTTTTAAGGGAAAAAAGGAATTATTTACATAATAGTTGAATTTTATTTTAAGAATATAATTAATAACAAAACTTTTAACAAACAATTTTAATTTTGAGCCAAAAAGTGAATTTTTAGTCAGATAGTTTAATTTTATTTGAAAACGTTCAACTTTTCAGACAAAAAGACGATTTATTACTAATTGTTTAATTTTTATCTGGAAAATATGATTTTTCCTCAAAACGTTGACTTTCTACCACATTTAAAAAATTTTAAATAAATAATTGAATTTTAATACAAATAGTTATATTCTTTAATAAATAATTATATTTTAATTCAAAAAGTTTAAGTTTTCCCCAAAATAGTTTAGTTTTTAATAAAATATATGAATTTTTAATAAAAAAGTGAATTTTCCACACAAAAATGAGTTTTAAATAGTTCCATTTTCTCTAAAATTGTTGCAATTTTTAAAGAGAAGAAGATCAATTATTTACATGATAGTTGGATTTTTATTTGAAAAATATGATTTTTCAACAAACATGTTAATTTTGTAGAAAATAGTTCAATTTTTATCCAAATAGTTGAATTTTGTAGAAAAATAGTTCAGAATTAACAAAAAATATGAATTTTTAACAAAGAATATTAATTTTGAGCCAAAAAGTGATTTTTCAGTCAAATAGTTTAATTTTATTTGAAAATGTTCAATTGTGAAGACAAAAAGGCGATTTATTTAATAATAGTTTATTTTCATCTCAAAAAAATTATTTTTTCTCAAAAAGGTTGACTTGACACCACATTGTTAAATTTTTCAATTAATAATTCAATTTTTGATGAAATTGTTGAAATTTTAAGGCAAAAATACGAATTATTTATATCAGAGTTGAATTTTCACCTCAAAAATATGATTTATCCACAAAAACATGAATTATTTGCCAAATAGTTTAATTTTTTTATTTGTAAGTTCTAAATAGCTCTATTTTTCATGGAATTCTTGCAATTTTAAGGGTAAAGGATGAATTATTTACATAATAGTTGAATTTTTATTTAAAAATATGATTTTTCCACGAACACAATATTTTTTTCTACCAAATGGTTTGATTTTCAAACAAAAAGTTTAACTTTTATCTAAATAGTTGAATTTGTTACAAAAATTGTTCATAATTGACAAAAAATAAGAATTTTTAACAACGGATATTCATTTTGAGATAAAAAGTGAATTTTCAAATCTTTCAATTTTATTTGAAAATGTTCAACTATTAAGACAAAAAGACGATTTATTTAATAATAGTTTATTTAAAGGTTGACTTTATACCACATTGTTAAATTTTTCAATAAATAATTTAATTTTTATTTAAATAGTTCAACTTTTGATGAAATTGTTGAAATTTTAAGGCAAAAAGAATCGAATTATTTATATTATATTTGAATTTTCATCTAAAAAATATGATTTAAGCTCAAAAACATTCTTTTTTTTGCCATATAGTTACATTTTTTAATAAATAATTGAATTTTAATTTAAGAGATTTCAATAAAAAATATACATTTTTATTAAAACAGTGAATTTTTCACAAAAAAATGAGTTTTAAATAGTTCTATTTTCTATGGAATTTTTGAAATTTTAAGGGAAAAAGAAGAATTATTTACATAATAGATGAATTTTTAATTTAAGAATATAATTTTTCCACAAACCCGTTAATTTTCTAACAAATAGTTCAATTTTCAAATAAATAGTTCAATAGTTGAAATAGTTCAATTTTTAATAAAATTGTTTAACTTTGAAGAAAAAAGGACGAATTTTCTACTGAAGTGTGTAATTTTCAACAAAAAAGTTTATTTACATTAAAAATACAATAGGAATGAAAAAACACTGAAGCCTGAATTTAAAATTTCTGGGCTTACGACGTCACTAGAATTTCAATTCTTAGTATTTTGGGGATGCGGGGGCGTGGGGCCGGAATCGAGGCGTTGTTCAATGTTCATTCATGCGTGACAAACAACAGTTCCTGAATTGTTGTGTTTAGATTCCCTGAATTTTTGATTAGGTCAATGAAAGCCATGGCAGAAGCCGTGCTTAAATCCAGGTTTCAGTTTATTAGGCTAAAATTTTGGAAAATGGTTTAAAACGCAAAAGAGAACGTCTGTCTGGCCCACTGATTTTTTGTTTTGTTTAAATAATAGAGTTTTATCAATGATACTTGAGCTGGGGCTTTAAAGCTCTGTTCTCAGTTAAATTTAAAATAAAAATTAATAAAATTATAATATATAAATAAAAGAAAAACATAAATGGGTCAGAACGACTTCCCCTTATATATTTTGAACCATTTCCCAAAATTTCAAGACTGTAAACAATTTAAAATTAAAAGAAGAATTAAATAATCAAGAATTTAAAAATGATTTTGAAGAAACTGAGGTCCTTAATGATATCTTATTAAAAATTGTTAATCGAAGAGAATATTTCTTTAAAATTAAATTCTTTATAATTTCAGTTTCTATAATATAATATAATTCTATAATTAAAGAATGAAAAATGTAAAAAATAAAATTAAAATTATCATTCTAAATGAAAGTCTGAAATTAAAAATGACAGTTATTTACTAACTGAAAACAGACTGCAGAAAATCCCTTTGAAAATGTGCCATATATTGGAACGCAGCTGGCTAAAATTGTTCAGCAAGCCGTGAATTCCACTAATCCTGTTCGAAACTTTCGATGTGATTATTTCGAGTGTCACAGTTCTCTCGAATATAACCTCATAAAAAACAGATAAAAAAGGCAAAACAGGTCCAAACCGATTTTCAGTTAATCACAGGAATTCATGATAAAAAACATCACTATCTTCTTTACAACTCTCTGATAATAAATTTAGTTGTCTCATAAAAACATTGGCCTCTACAAAGAACATTTAAAGTCCCCCTTCGGTGCATTCTTAAACAACTAAAAAAAACCAGCAAGATCAACTTTTAAATTGCTGAAATTCTGATTCTACGTTTAAATTTCCATTAGAAGCTCACGGAGTAATTGCAATACTTTTTCTTGGAGCGTTAAGAACTTTAAAAAATAAAATATCTGATATTTGCATGGGCCTAAGGCTGCTTCAAGTGTTGCAAGTGAGAGCAATAAAGCAGTATCCTTGTGGTTACAAGACGTAAAATTACATTTATTTGCCAATTTTGAATTTTATTTCTAAATAGAATAGAACATTTTTTAGCTGTCTCATATAAAATTGGCCTCTACAAAGTACCCTTAAACTCCCCCTTCGGTGCCTTCTTAAAACACTCAAAAAGCAGCAAGATCAACTTTTAAATTGTTGAAATTCGTGAGAGCAGTCAAGAAGTGTCCTTGAGGTAATGAAACGTAAAATTACATTTATTAGCCAATTTTAAATTTTATTTTTAAACAGAACAAAATATTTTTTATAGGCCTAATTTACTTTTAAATTGCTGAAATGCGGATTCTACGTTAGAAGTTCCATTAGAAACTCACGCAATAATCACAATACTTTTTTTGCAGCGTTAAACATTTTTTTAAATGTCATTAACTTCTGCTGATGGTGACTTTAATTCACTGGTATTAGACCTCTAAAACATATTCTATTCTGTTTAAAAATTAAATTCAAAATTGGTGAAGAAATTTAAATAAATATATGTATTAATTAACTTAACGCAAAAAAGAAGCCAATATTTTAAATTAGCAAGTAGATTGTAAACTTTTCGTTGCAGTCGTTGAAGGTTTCATTTCTAAATCTTGCGTCTCGTAAACTCAAGGTTACTTGAGCTTGACTGCTCTCACTTGCATCACTTGAAGCAAGTGTTGCTTGTAGCATCCTTCTTCTGTTAAAAATTCAATTTTTTTGTAGAAATTCATTATTTTTTGTTGAAATTGCAACTAAATAGTTAATAATAAATCCTGTTTTAAAAAAAGTTTTAAATACTTTTTTAAAAATTCGTATTTTTGCATGGAAATTTTTCCTTTTAACTGAGAAATTCAACTATTTGGTGGAAAATTCGTCTTTTTCGATTGAAAACTCAACTAATTTTGTATCGAAATCTAATATTTCTTTGTTAAGAATGCAAGTTTGGTAGAAAATTACTCTTTTTTTGGTGAAGATTTTAATTATTTTTAGTTAATAAGTTTTAAGTTAAAAATTAATCTTGTTTCTTGGAAAAACTGATTTAAATTTTCTTCTTTTTTTCAACCAATTTTCTTTAAAGGAAAATTTATGTATTCCATTTTGGGCTGAAAACTAATCTTTTTAATTTTAAAATTTAACTACTTGGCTGTAAATCAACTATTTTGTTCAAAATTAAAACATTTGAAAATCTAACTATTTGATACAAAATAAATTTATTTGACAAAAAAATATTTTTTCGATTTTAAAATTAAATTATTTAGTACCAAATTCGTTTTTCTCGGTAGAAAATTAATCTTCCAGGTTAAAAACTCATCTTTTTGACATTTTTTTTACTGAAAATAAATTCTTAAACTTAAGATTTTTACTATTTCTGTTTTTTAGTTAAAATTCATCTTTTTTGGTTGAAACTTAACTCTTTTGTTATAAAAGTCATCTTTTTTAATAAAAAATTAATAATCTTCGTTGAAAATTTTTCTATTTGGTTAAAGGTTCAAGTATTATGTTCAAAATTCGCCTTTTAGTCTTTTTTTTCAAGTAATTTTTTTAATACAAATTTAATTAATAATTGAAATAATCTAAATATTTCTACATGCATAAAATTCGTTTTTTCTAAAGTCAACAATTTTGTTGAAAATTTATGTATTTTGTTAAAAATTTGTCTTTCTTGGCAAACAATTAATTTTTTTTGATTAAAAATTCTTCTTTTTAGATGAAAATTTAACTATACGATTTAAAATTATTTGTTTTTATGATAAAAAAAAATTTTTCTGAAAACTGATTTATTTTTTATTTTTATTTATTTTTTACTTTTATTTATTTATTTATTTTTTGGTAAAAAGTCGTATTGTGGTATCAAATTAATCTTACTGGCTGAAAATTCGTCCTTTTAAATTAAAAATTCTTTCTTTTTCAAGGAACGATAGTTTCTTTTTAATTGGTTGTAAAAGAATTTTTTTCAAAATTATTTTTTGGGTAAGAAATTCTACTGCCTTTTGAAAAATTCGTCTCTGTGATTTGAAAATTTAACTATTTGGTTGAAAATTCAACTATTCTTGTTTGAACTTCAATCTTTTGTATCTAAAAATTCTAATATTTGGAAAAAAAATTCTAATATCTGCAGGTTGAAAATTTAACTATAGTTAGCAATTGAACCATTTTATTAAAAATTAAATGATTTCAATAAAAATTAAACTATGTTGTTGCTCATCTTTTTTGGTTGAAAATACAACTAATTTGTTAAAAATTCCCCTCTTTTTCTAAAAATTTTAACTACTTGGTTGTTAATGCCCTTTTTTAAACTTTTAAAAGCATTTTAAACTCTGTAAGCTGTATTTTATATAATTTAATTATTCTAAAAAATGTAAGGACCAGAAAAAATTGTTTAATTACTTTTAGTTACTGAATTTTTATTCGAGACACGGTTATATCCACTTTAAAAATGCTTTTATCCTAATTATCCCAAACGTAAAAAAAAAATTATAATTTTATATCCTCCACTCAACTTTGATAAATTTTTATTAAAATTTAAATGAGGTTTTAATTAAGCTTAAGGGCTTCTTTATTGCAAAGTTACATAAACTTACCGTATGTTGCATACCAGTATGAATCGGATATTTTCCGGTCATTAGGGCACTCCTTGAGGGCGTGCAAATTGGGGTGACATAATATCTGTGTAGCATGAGACCAGTGTAAGCAAGGGCATCAATTTGAGGTGTCTTAATCTGACCTGAGCCATGAAATCCAACGTCATTCCATCCCTAAATTGCAACAACAAAAATTTCTATAATTATTTAATTAATTTGATTTTTTAATAATATGAAGCAATGAGGGAAAATTTCAATTTTAACCCAAAACATATTAATATTCAAGAAACAAGTTCAATTTTTAATCGCACAGTCAAGCAGTGTCCTTGAGGTTACGAGACGTAAAATTATCTTTATTAGCCAATTTTTAATTTTATTTTTAAACAGAATAGAATATTTTTTATAGGCCTAATTAACTTTTAAATTGTTGATATTCGGATTCTATGTTAGAATTTCCACTCAAAACTCACGGAATAATCGCAATACTTTTTTTGCAGCGTTAAAAACTTTTTTAAATGTCATTAACTTCTGCTAAAAGTAACTTCACTTCACTGGTACTAGGCTTCTAAAAACTATTCTATTCTGTTTAAAAATAAAATTTCAAATTGACAAATAAATGTAAATAAATATGTGTAATAATTAAATTAACGTAAAAAAGAAGCGGATATTTTAAATTCGCAAGTAGATTGTAAAATTTTCGTTGAAGTCCTTGGATGTTTCATTTCTACATCTTACGTCTCGTAACCTTAAGGTTACTGCTTGACTGCTCTCACTTACATCACTTGAAGCACCTTTCGGCCCATGTAAATGACAGGTATTTTACTTTTTAAAGTTTTTAAAGCTCTAAGAATCCCTAAATTGCAACAACAAAAATTTGTTTAATTAATTAATTAATTTGATTTTTTAATCATATGTAGCAATGAGAGAAAATTTGAATTCTAACCCAAAATATATTATTATTCAAGAAACAAGTTCATTTTTTAATCAAAACGTGAAATTTTTAACTAAAAACGATTAATTTTCTACTTAAAATTGTATAGTTAAATTTAGAATTAAAAAAAATATAATTTTAACAAAATAGTTACTTCTTTAAATTAAGTCAATGAAGAACAAATTGTCTATCAAAAATCCTAAATTTTCAAGTTAAAAAGAGAAAAAACATGTTTTAATCGTTAAAAATCACATTTTACATTATAAATTTAAATGTTTTTTTAAAACATTTATCCTTTTAAATAAAAAATTCAACTTTTGTATAGAAATTTAATATTTCTTTGTCAACAATGCAAGTATGGTTGAAAATTATTCTTTTTGGTGAAGATTTTAATTATTTTCATAAAAATTCATCGTTTTTCGTTGAATTTAAGTAGTTAAAAAATTTTTTATGTAAAAATTAATTTTTCAAAATTCAAATTCTCTAATTGAATTTTTAGTTTAAACGTTACATTTTTTAGTAACAAATACAACTATTGGTAGTATTGGCGAAAAAATTTTTTGACTGAGAATTTACAGATTCTATTTTTGTTTAAAAACTGATATTTTTCAAATAAAAATTGAGCTGTTTGATTTAAAATTAACTTTTTTTATTAAAAATTGAATTCTGTGTTGAAAATTTGTACAGGATTTGACAATTTTCTTGAATTTAATTGGTTGAAAATTAGTTCTAAGTACTTTTTTTAAGTAGAAATTTAACCATTCCATTTTTGTTTAAAAAATTATATTTTAAAAATAAAAATCCAAAGTGCTGGAATATCATATTTTCCGGTTAAAAATTCACCTGTTCCACCTGTTCATCTTTTTGGTATTTTATTTTTTATTCATTGTTTTATTTGTTTTTAAATTATCAATGTAAATATTTGGTAGAATCCTTCTTCTGTTAAAGTTCAATATCCTGTAGAAATTTAATATTTTTTCGTTAAAAATGCAAATACATAGTTAAAAATAAATCATTTTTTAACCAAAATTTTTTTATATTTTTTTGAAAATTCGTATTTTTTATGGAAATTTATCCTTTTAACTGAAAAATTCAACTATTTGGTAAAAAAAAGTTGAATTTTTAATCACAACGTTATATTTTAAACTAAAAACGATTAATTAAATACTAAAAATTGTATATTTAAATTTACAGTTAAAAAATATATATTTTTAACAAAATAGTTACTTCTTTAAACAATAAAAAGAATGTTTAAATAAATAGTTTAACTTTAAATTTTACAGTAGTAGAATCGTTAAAAAGAGTTAAATTTTAAATAAAAAAAAAAGTTTTCTGAGTCAATAAACAAAAAAATGTTTATCCGCGATCTTAAATTTTCAAGTTAATAAGAGAAAAACTTGTTTTAACTTTTTTTTAAATGAATAAACAAAAGTTATTCACTAAAACGAAATAGTTTATTTTGTTATTAATTATTTTTAAATAGAACGCCTAGTTTTTGTTTTTATCGTAAAAACGAGATAATAAACAATAATTAACAACATTTTTTATCGAGATTATATCTGAAAATTTGCTTTATGCATTTTTTTTATAGGGCACGTTCGTTAAAGCCAAAAGAGCTTTCACAAAAGAGCTTTAACAAAAGAGCATTAGCAATTATTACATTACAGTTGTCCATGGTTTGACCTTTAATTTCAAAAGGTCTATGTAAAAATGTCCGCTCAAACTTGCGAGTGAAATAATTCGCGCAACCCAGCGCGTGATGAGAATTTTCCCGCACAGCAAGCAGATTTTTTATGTAATTAGTTTATAAAATTAATTAAAAAATTTGGATTACACTTCTTTTATGATCGAATATAATTTTGTCAATAGAAGCAACTAATTTAAACGAAAAATATACATTGTAAACATAAATGTTTTTGAATAGACTAAAATTCAAAAATCGGGGCACATAAATCTCTTGAAAGCTGAATGCTTATTTTTGGAAAGAAAATTTAAAATAACTCGTTTTTTTATTTTATCCAACTGTACACCCAATTGTGTCTTTAAAACTAATAACTTACTCATAATTAATTAATAATAAGTAATAAAATTATTTAAAAAATTGTTAATTAAAAAAGTTATGTAATTAATAATTTTTTGTAAACTAAAAAAATGAGCATTTTTTATTGAAAAAAGACACGGATTTTTTTTTTAAATGAAATAAATCCAAAATTCGTCAATAATTGTCTTTATCAAGTTATTTTGAATAATGTTTTTTAATTACGCATGAAAAACTAATAACTTAATAATAATAATAAAATTATAATAAATAATAAAAAAATAATAAGTTATAAAATAATAATAAGTAATAAAATCATAATAAATAATCAGATAATAAAACTAATAAATTTCGGTGATCTAAAAAAGTGACATTTTTGAGGGAAGCAAATTTTCTTGTCTTTTTTTTCAAAAAAAATAAATCCAAAATTGCTCAAGAATGGCCTTCTATAAGTTATTTAAAATTTTTTTGTAATTTATCCCACTGTGTACTTTTTTGCACATTGAAAACTAATAAATAAAAAATAATAAAATAATACGAATATTTTTTTAAATTACAAATAATAAAGCTAGTAAATTTTTTGTAAACTAAGAAAATGGAGTTTCTGTATAAAAAAAGAGATTTCTGTTTGTTCCAAAATTTAATTAAAAATTTATTAATTTTAATTTTTTCGTTTAAAACTAAGGAAACGATATTTCTTTGAAAAACAATTAATAAAAAATTTCCATCTATTTTTTGGGTGAACAACTTTAGTCTAATTTTTTTTCGTAGCTTGTGTCGTTTGTCCAAGAATTTATTTTAGTTTTATTTTTAATTTTGTTTTTAAACGAATAAAATAAAAACTACATGTCCTGCAAGAAAGTGATTCTTAACAAATTTGCAGATCTTTTTCGGCTAGTGTAGGGCTTTTAAAAATCGACGATTTTGTTCTACTATATTTTTTTTATATCGTGCACGGTTTAGCTTAAAATGTCAATTTTTTTTGTATTTTGAAAATGCTATAACTCTGTTATTTTTTTTACATCGAAAAAATTCATAGGGATATATTGTTCCAGTTTCCGAGTACTACGAATAAGCGTATATAGAATTTTTAAACCTTAAAAAAAAGTAGTCTCAAAAATTTTGAAAAAGCTCCCACATTTTGAATTTTTATCCAAAATAGCTCGCGAACGAACCTGACCTTCAACTTAAGGCACTAAAAGAGTATACCGAAGGCTAACTTAATCTATTCATTCTTTCGAAAGTTATCGTGCTCAGAGCCAGAAATAAACAGATACATACAGGCATACATACACCCATACATACAGTCAGACACATTCGTAAAACCTGTTTTTCGAGTTAAAAAATCTCAAAAAATTAACATTTGCTAAGAGGGGGGGGGGGGTGTAAATTTTATACAATTCTAATACATTCTCCGACGATAATATAAAAAATATTTCTGTATTTTTCAAATAAATAAATCCAAAATCGATAAGAATTTATTTATAAATGTTATTTTAAATCTCGTTTGTTTTGTTTCATTCCCAGTGTGCATTTTTTTGTCTATTTCAAACTATCAACTTTATAGTAATAAAATAATAAATAATAAATAACAGAATAATTTTTAAAAAATATAATAATAAAATAATAAAATTAATGACTTTTTCTAAGATTCAGAAAAATTAGATTTCTGTAGAAGCAAAAAAGATATCTGTATAGCTCGCAAAAACGAGATACGAAAAAATGTATTACACAAAAATTATTCAAAAAAAAGTCGAGAAATTTATTAGAAATTATATTTTTTGTAGGGGGTGCATTTTTTATTTTAATCGTAGAAAATAAAATTGAAATAAATAATAATCTTGGTAGAAAGATGACACAAGCTACAATAAAATGTTAATTAACAAAATTTTTTACCCAGAATATATCTTCAAATTTGCTTCACGCATTTTTGTACAGGACGCGTTGGTTAAAGCTGAAAGAGCTTTAACAAAAGAGCATTCACAATCATTAAATTACAGTTGTCCATGGTTTGACCTTTAATTTTAAAAGGTCTATGTACAAGTCAAGATCAAAGAGACGCGCGTCATAGGCGCGCTCAAACTTGCCCGTTATTTTAAATCTCTTTTGTTTTATTTTATTCCCACTTTGAACGCTTTTGTGCATTTAAAACTATTAACTTTATAATAATAACATAATAAATAATAAATACCTGAATAATTGTTAGAAAATCTAATAATGAAATAATAAAATAAATGATTTTTTCTAAGCTTCAGAAAAATTAGATTTCTGTACAGGACGCGTTCGTTAAAGCCGAAAGAGCTTTAACAAAAGAGCATTCACAATCATTAAATAACAGGTGTCCATGGTTTGACCTTTAATTTCAAAAAGTCTACGTACAATTCAAGAACCAAGAGACGCGCGCCATAGGCGCGCTCAATCTTACGCGTTATTTTAAATCTCGTTTGTTTTATTTCATTCCCACTGTACACGCTTTTGTGTATGCAAAACTATTAACTTTATAATAATAAAATAATAAATACCTGAATAATTTTCAGAAAATCTAATAATGAAATAATAAAATTAATGATTTTTTCTAAGATCCAGAATAATTAGATTTTTGTACATTTCAAAGATATAAATTTAAAATCGGTCAAGAATATTACTCGTAAAAACGAGATACGAAAAAATTGATTGCACAAATATTATAAGAAAAAAGGTCGAGTAATTCGTTAGAAATTACATTTTTTGATTGGACGTGCAGTTTTTATTTTAATCGTAGAAAATAAAATTGATATAAAGAATAATCTTGGTAGAAAGATGACACAAGCTACAATCAAATGTTAATTAACAACATTTTTTACCGAGATTATATCTGCAAATTTGCTTTATGCATTTTTTGTACAGAACGCGTTGGTTAAAGCCGAAAGAGCTTTAACAAAAGAGCATTCACAATCCTTAAATTACAGTAATTCATGCTTTGACCATTAATTTTAAAAGGTCTATGTACAAGTCAAGATTCAATGGACGCGCGCCGTAGGTGCACTCAAAGTTTCGCGTTATTTTAAATCTGTTTTTTTATTTCATTCCTACTGTTCACGCTTTTGTATATCCAAAACTATTACCTTTACAATAGTAAAATAATAAATAATAAATACCAGAACAATTTTTGAAAATTCTATAATTAAATAATAAAATTAATGATTTTTTCTAAGTTCCTAAAAAATTAGATTTCTGTAGAAGCAAAAAAGATTTATGTACATTTCAAAGATATAAATTCAAAATCGGTCAAGAATATTGCTCGTAAAAACGAGATACGACAAAATTTAGCGCACAAAAATTATTCACCAAAAAAAGGTCGAGAAATTGGTTAAAAATTATATTTTTTGATAGAAGTCGTAGTTTTTATTTTAATCGTAGAAAATAAAATTGTTATAAAGAAAAATCTTGGTAGAAATATGACACAATAAAATTTTCTTTATGCATTTTTTGTACAGGACGCGTTCGTTAAAGCCAAAAGAGCATTAACAAAAGAGCATTCACAATCATTAAAATACACTTGTTCATGATTTGACCTCCAATTTCAAAAGGTCTATGTACAAGTCAAGATCCAAGAGACGCGCGCCAGATGCACGCTCAAACTTGCGCGTCATTTTAAATCTCGTTTGTTTTATTTCATTCCCACGATGCACGCTTTTGTGCATTCAAAAATATAAACTTCATAATAATTAAATAATAAATAATAAATACCAGAATAATTTTTAAAAAATCTAATAATGAAATAATAAAATTAATGATTTTTTCTAAGATCCTAAAAAATTAGATTTCTGTAGAAGCAAAAAAGATTTATGTACATTTCAAAGATATAAATTCAAAATCGGTCAAGTATATTGCTTGTAAAAACGAGATACGAACAAATTTAGCGCACAAAAATTATTTACCAAAAAAAGGTTGAGAAATTTGTTAAAAATTATATTTTTTGATAGAAGTCGTAGTTTTTATTTTAATCGTAGAAAATACAATTGTTATCAAGAAAAATCTTGGTAGAAAGATGACACAAGCAAATTTTCTTTATGCATTTTTTGTACAGGGCGCGTTCGTTAAAGCCAAAAGAGCATTAACAAAAGAGCATTCAAAATCATTAAATTACAGTTTTTCATGGTTTGACCTTGAATTTCAAAAGTTCTAGTATAAGTGAAGATCCAAGAGACGCGCGCTATAAGCGCGCTCAAACTTGCGCGTAATTTTAAATCTCGTTTGTTTTATTTTATTCCCACTCTGCACGCTTTTGATTATTTAAAACTATTAACTTTATAATAATCAAATATTAAATAATAAAAACCAGAATAAATTTTAGAAAATCTAATAATGAAATGATAAAATAAATGATTTTTTCTAAAATCCAGAAAAATTAGATTTCTGTAGAAGAAAAACATATTTCTGTACATTTTAAAGATATAAATTCAAAATGGGTCAAGAATATTGCTCGTAAAAACGAGATAAGTAAAAAATGTAGTACACAAAAATTATTCACAAAAAAAAGGTCGAGAAATTTGTTAGAATTATATTATTTGATAGTACGTGTAATTTTTATTTCATTCTTAAAAAATTACCTTAAATTCTTTTTAATTTTAGAAAAGAAACACAAGTTACGGTAAAAATGTATTGACGTAAGTTGTTCACCAAAACAAGATTGACAGATCTGCTATAATATACTTTTTGATAGGACTCGTAGTTTTTATTTTACAAGCTACAATAAAATGTTAATTAACAACATTTTTCATCGAGATTATATCTGGAAATTTGCTTTATGCATTTTTTGTACAGGACGCGTTCGTTAAAGCCAAAAGAGCATTAACAAAAGAGCATTCACAATCATTAAAGTACAGTTGTCCATGGTTTGACATTTAATTTTAAAAGGTCTATGTACAAGTCAAGATCCAAGGGACGCGCGCTATAGGCGCGCTCAAACTTGCGCGTAATTTTAAATCTCGTTTGTTTTATTTCATTCTCACTGTGCACGCTTCTGTGTTTTCAAAACTATTATCTTTATAATAATAAAATCATTTATAATGAATGCCAAAAGAATTTTCATAAAATCTAATAACGAAATAATAAAATTAATGATTTTTTCTTATCTCCAGAAAAATTACATTTCTGTAGAAGAAAAAAAGATTTCTGTACATTTTACAGATGTAAGTTCAAAATCGGTCAAGAATATTGCTCGTAAAAACGAGATCCGAAAACATTAATTTCACAAAAATTATTCACCAAAAAAAGGTTGAGAAATTTGTTACAAATTATATTTTTTTTATAGGACGTAAAGTTTTCATTTAAATCGTTAAAAATTACATTAAATTTTTTTCAATTTTAGAAAAGAAACGCAAGCTACGGTAAAAATTAATAGAATATACATTTTGATAGGACTCGTAGTTTTTATTTTAATCGTAGAAAATAAAATTTATATAAAGAATAATCTTGGTAGAAACATGACACAAGCTACAATAAAATGTTAATTAACAACATTTTTACCGAGATTCTATCTGCAATCTTACTTTATACATTTTTTATACAGGATGCTTTCGTTAAATCCGAAAGAGCTTTAACAAAAGAGCATTCACAATCATCGAATTACAGTTGTTTATGGTTTGACTTTTAATTTCAAAAGGTCTGTGTACAAGTCAAGATCGAAGAGACGCGCGCCATAGGCGCGCTCAAACTTGCGCGTTATTTGAAATCACGCTTTTATGTATTTAAAACTTTTAACTTTATAATAATAAAATCATAAATAATAAAAACCAGAATAATTTTTAGAAAATCTAATAATGGAATAATAAAATAAATGACTTTATCTAAGCTCCTGAAAAATTAGATTTCTGTAGAAGTAAAAAAGATTGGTTGGTAAAAAGATGTCACAAGCTACAATCAAATGTTAATTAACAACATTTTTTACCGAGATTATATCTGAAAATTTTCTTTATGCATTTTTAATGCAGGACGCGTTCATTAAAGCCGAAAGAGCTTTAACAAAAGAGCATTCACAATCATTAAATTACAGTTGTCCAGTTGACATTTTAAAGAAGTAAGTATATATAGTATATATAGTATATATAGTATATATATAGTATATAAGTAAGTATATTAGTATTAGCTTTTTGTTAACTAAAAAAATGAGATTAAAAATTCACTATTATTTAAGCCGTTAAAAATAAACTCACCAAATCGTCCGCAAGAATAAATATGATATGCGGTTTCTTTTCTGCCAGGACCATGACAGGAAGCAGGATAAAAATAATTCCGAGAGAATATACCATATTGAGGAAAGAGGTAGACATATTCTAAAGTAGAGATACTCTTCAGAAGCACTGTGTATTTTCCTGCAGGACAGAAAATGCAGAGAAAGATTTATTATTTTTCTTATTTCCACATAAATCATTCAGAAGATTTACGTTAAAGCGAAAAGCGTTGCTCTCAGAATTCAGCGGAAAATGATATCCCATCCGATTTATGCTCAATTTAAATATACAGTAATACAATATATAAATAAACAAAGAAAATATAATAATTAAAGTTTAAAATGTAGGACTGACCGAACAGACGTATTAGCGACCTAGTGACGAGAATTAATAAAATTCTGTCTTGTTTCATTCAAAAGAGGGGACTTCCCCTACTATTTGCTGATATGATAATTTGTCTATAACGGTCAGTGAATCACTCAGAAATAAATAAGGCGAAAAAAGTTTGGCTTGGCACAATTTTAATGAAGTTGTAAATATCTAACTTGGACAAGTGACATTTATAAATAATTATCATAATTAATAATTATTTTTTAACTAAAAATTTCAAAAAACATAAGCGTAAAAGTAAATAATTTTTAATTTATAATATTTTAATATATTTTAATCACTATTTTT
>JAAAKG020160435.1:0-29411 GCA_010014905.2 Druon quercuslanigerum | reverse complement strand
TTAAAATAAAGTTTTATTTAAAATTAAAACCTTTTTGGTTGAAATGTTAAATATTTTTAATTTCAAATTGAAATCTTTTTTTGTATGAATAATTTTACAACTTGTTTTGAAGTTAAAGTTTTTTTTTAAATAAATTTTTTTTAAATAAAGTTTTATTTAAAATTAAAACCTTTTTGATTGAAATATTAAATATTTTTAATTTCAAATTGAAATCTTTTTTTGTATGAATAATTTTACAACTTGTTTTGAAGTTAAACTACTTTGTTAAAATTTTATTTTTTGTTTTGCAGATTCAAATATTTTATGGAAAGTTAAACTATTTTCTTACAATTTTTTTTTTGTTGAAAATGAATTTTTTTAACTGAAAATATAAATATTTCCTTTTTTGCTTAAAAATAATATTTTTCAGTAGAAAATTCAACTATTTGTATGAAAATTTATTTACTTTGTTAAAAATTTGTCTCTTTTTATCGAAAACAAATCTTCTTGGTTGAACATTTTTGTTGTTGTTAAATTAAACTGTTTTTTAAATCAAAGAAAAATATTTTTTGTTTGAAATATCAACTGTTCTTGATTTCAAATCAAAATATTTTTGGTTGAAATATCAAATATTACGTTTTTTGTTTATATTTTATTTTTTTTACTGAAAAAATTACTTATTTTTAACTGTAAACTGCTTTGACATAAATCAATTTTTCGTCGATGATTTTTCTAATTTGCAAAAAGATCATCTATTTGATGTGCAAATTCAACTGTTGGGTTGAAAATTCAAATATTTTGTTCAAAATCTATTTCTTCGGTTGAATACTTATTTTTTTAGTTTAAACGTCAACTTCTTAGTAAAAAAATTAATTTTTCTGGTTAAAATGTAATTATTTGGTTCAAATTGCTTTGTTTGTTTGAAAATTAGTTTCGTTAATTGAAAATTGAAATATTCTATTTTCTGTTGAAAATTGATACTTTTTCATTAAAAATTGAACTATTCGGTTAAGGATTCAAATATTTTGTTTAAATTTTTTTTTAGAACTTATTTTTTTAATTAAAATTACAATAATTGTTCGAAAAGTAAACTATTTTGTTAAAAATCAATTTTCGGTTAATGATTCTTCCCTTTTGTAAAAAATGACACTATTCGTTAAAAATTTCAATATTTTTTTTTAATCTGGCTTAATTCGTGAACAATTTTCTCAGCAAAAGAAATATGTTGAAAATTGATACTTTTTAATTAAAATTTCAACTATTTGGTTAAGGATGCAAATAGTTTGTTGAAAATTTTGTTTAGAACCTATTTTTTTCATTTAAAATTTCAATAATTGTTCAAAAAGTAAACTATTTTGTTAAAAATTAATTTTCGTTTAATGATTTATCCCTTTTGTAAAAAATGATACTATTTGTTAAAAATTTTAATATATTTTTTTTAATCTGGCTTAACTCGTGAACAATTTTCTCAATAAAAGAAAATTGTTGAAAATTGATACTTTTTAATTAAAATTTCAACTATTCGGTTAAGGATTCAAATATTTGATTGAAAATTTTGTTTAGAACCTATTTTTTTTTATTTAAATTTCAATAATTGTTCGAAAAGTAAACTATTTTGTTAAAAATTAATTTTCGGTTAATGATTTATCCCTTTTGTAAAAAATGATACTATTTGTTAAAAATTTTAATATTTTTTTTTAATCTGGCTTAAGTAGTGAATAATTTTCTCAGTAAAAGAAGAAATTTCGTATTCAAGGTTTTAGAAAATCTAAAAAAAAAAAAGGATTTCATGGGGCACCCTAGTAGACATTACCGTATCGATCATTAATCATGATCACGACGAGCTCGACAATGCATTCTTTACTTTCCTATGGCACGCCTTCCTTCTTGAATTCCTACAACTCTTTACACGCTCGAAAAAAAAATAATGTGAAAAAATATTCCCCCCCCCCCCTAAAACCACCATGCATAACGAATCATAATTTTTTTGGTCTTAAATGTTCGAGAATATCATTGACATCCTGATAAATATTAATCCTTTACCTGCTTAACTTACAATGAAACTTTGCGTTTTTATTAACATAAAATTTAATACCATTTGTCACTCTGCTGAACAACTTCTTCACGTGAATCATTCCATATTTTCGAGATTTGATGTTATTGAACTCTTTCTCGCGATTTGATTTTCTTAGTGATTTAATTAAACTAAAATCTCATTTTAATGTGTAAAATGAAACAGTAATTATTCCACGTATTTTTTGGTCGATAATAAATCTTCTAGGTAGAAAATTATTATTATTTATTTTATATATTTAACTTTTTAATATTTTAAATTAATATCTTTGTTGATTGAATTATCAAATGTTTTTTATTTCAAATTTATATATTTTTTGGTTAAAACATTATCTATCACATTTTTCGGTTGAAGGTTCATCATATTTGTACACATAGTAAAGGTAAAATCAAAATAGAAGAGGAGAAGAAAATGCAAATCGATTTTGAATCAAGAAATAAATTTTTTTACAAATTGGCGTTGATCAGTGTGAAAGGAAGTAGAAGTATGGAGTTATACAGAATGAGAAATAGCAGTGCGAGTGCGTGGGTTAGCGCTAGATGATACAGACTTGACACTAGATGGTTTAAGAGTCTTTTAAGGAATTATTAGTTTCAACAAATGACACGATACGTTAGAAAACCCGGCTGAGATATTAAGGGTGCGTGGGTTAGTGCCACATGATATAGACAGGACACTAGACACTAGACACTTCAAAAGACTTATTTAATGATTTATTAAGTCAAAACAACGGCGACAAATAGAACACGATGCGTTAGAAAATCCGCTTGGAACAGTGAGGGTGCGCGGGTTAGCGCTGCAGGATATAGACGGGACATTTAGCGCTTTAAGAGACTCTTTTAAGGAATAATAGAGAGGTGAATCTATAGGCCAAAACAACTGCAACATATTGAACGCGATACGTTAGAAACCCAGATTGAGACAGTGAGGGTGCGTGGGTTAGCGTTTACAGATGATAATGTTGTTATGGCAAATATTGCAAAAAATGTTGAGAAAACGTTTTTTATGTAAAAATGAAGTCTTTTTTGATTCATTTTTATTAATTTATTTTTTGGTTAAGGATTCATCTCCTTTGTAGAAAATTGAAATATTTTAACGAAAATTCGTCTTTTTGATAGAAAATAAATCTTCTGGGTTAAAGTATTTTTTCTTTGAAATATCATTCATTTTTTCTTTGCAAATTAATTTTTTTTAGTTGAAAATTCATCTTGAAAGTTACCTACATAACTAATAAAGTAATCTTGCGTTTTTATTAATTAAAAATTGTATGCGATTTCACTCTGCTAAACAATTTCTTTGCGTGAATTATTCCATATTTTCGAAATTTGTTGTCATTTTTGCGAGTAAATTTTATTAGTGATAAAATCAAGCTAAAATCTCGTTTTAATGTTAAAATTAAATTAATAATTATTCAATATCTTTTTTGTTCAAAAAAAAATCTTCTAGGCAGAAAATTATTCGTGGTTGTTATATTTAACTGTTTTTTATTTTAAATAAAAATTTTTGTTCTTCGAAATATCAAATTTTTTCTATTTCAAATTGAAATATTTTTCGGTTGAAATATCTATCAAATTTTTCGCTTGAAAACTAATCTCCTTTGAAACCAAATAAACTATTTTGTTTGCAATTCCATTTTCTTGATAATTAATTTTTGTAAGTGAAATTTTCGTCTTATTCGAAAATAAATGTTCTTGGTAGAAAATTAATTTTTTTGTTATATTCAACTGCTGTCTTGGTAACTATCACAGGGATAAAAAGAAGATAGTGAACTACTAGTCGTGGAAAGTAAAGGTAAAATAAAAAAAAAAAAGTGAAGAAAATGCAAATCGATTTTGAAGGAATCAATAAATTGTTTTATAACTTGCCGTTGACTAGTATTAAAGGAAATAGAAGTATGGAATTTATCAGCATGAGAACTATCAGCAAGGGTGCGTGGGTTAACGCTAAGTGATACAGATTTGACAGTAGACGCATTAGGCGACTCTTTTAAGGAATTTTTGTGAGGTGAACCTATAGACTGAAACAACTACGAGATATAAGAATATGGTACGCTAAAAACACGTTTGCCACAGTGATGGTGCGTGGGTTAGTACGACATGATATAGACATGACACTAGACACTCAAGAGACTTTTTTAAATGAATTATTCAGCCAAAACAACTATGACATATAGAACACGATGCGTTAGAAAACCCGATTGGAACAGTGAGGGTGCGTGGGTTAGTGTCACATGAGACAGACGGGATGCTAGACGTTTTAAGAGACTATTTTAAGAAAAGAATTTGTTTGAAGGTAAAGCTATAGGCCTAAACAACTGTTACATGTAAAAGACGATGTGTAATAAAACCTAAATGGAACATTAAGGGTGCGTGGGTTAGCGTTACATGATACAGACGGACCTTTAGACGTTTTAAGAGACTCTTTTAAGAAATTGTTTGAAGGTGAAGCTATATTCCGAAACAACTGCGACATATAGAACACGATACTTTAGAAACCCCTGGTTGTGACAGTGAGGGTACGTGGGTTAGCAATACATGATATAGACGAGAAACCAGGCGCCTTAAGAGACTCTTTTATTTAATTATTAGGCCATATCAATTGCGACCTGTAGAACTCGATAAATTAGAAAACTCGTTTGGAAAGCGAGATTGCGTGGGTTAGTGCTACATGATACACACGGTACACTAGACGCTTTAAGATACTCTTGTAAGACATTATTGGAAGGTGAGGCTATAGGCCAAAACAACTACAACATGTAGAACACGTTAAGTCAGAAACCCCCCTTGAGAGAGTGAGGGTACGTGGGTTAGAGTTGACAGATGATAAGGTTGTTATGGCAGAGTCAATTTCGCCAAGAATGTTGAGCAACCCTTTTTTATTTTAAAATGAAATATTTTTTATTGAAACATCAACTTTTACGTTTCTGTTAAAAATTAATCTTTTTTATTAAAAATTTCAATACTTGTTTCATAGTTAGAATTGATTGTTGAAAATTAATTTTTTTTTGTTGAAAATAAATCTTCTTGCTTGAAAAATCGTTTTTGTCGCTGTTATATTATACTGGTTTTGATTTAAAATTAAAATCTTTTTTGGTTTAAATATAAACTGTTTTTATTTAAAATTGAAATATTTTTTGTTTAAAATATAATTTTTTTGCAAATTAATTTTTTTAGTTGAAAATTCAACTTGAAAGTTACCTACTTAACTAATAAAGAAATTTTGCCTTTTTATTATCATAAAATTTTATACGATGATGAACTACTTAACAAGAATTATTTCATATTTTTAAAATTTTATGTCATTGAACTCTTTCTTGCGATTCAATTTCCCCAGTGATAAAATTAAATTAAAATCTCATTACGATGTGCAAAAATGAATTGGTAATTATTCCACGCCAGAAGTCTTTTATCGCAATCATTATCTGTTCATTAGAGGGGTGTAAATTCTAGACTTTTAACCTATTGACCCTTCCGATTAACTGTGTAAGTATCGTCTCACAAAAATAGCAATCAGAAATTGTCTTTTATCATCGTCGATCGTATCAATCGAAATTAATGTGGGGAAAACTTATATGAGTGACTTTCTGGAATCCGACGATTTAGGCGCATAATTAAGTCGTTTTGGCTGATTGTTGGCAGTAGAAACCGCCTTGAGAATCATTATAGGCATCATTAATCTTATTTCAAATCGCACTTGTGAGTCGCCTGTGAAGTATCGTTATTCTCACATTAATTTAGCCGCATTATAGACAAAGGTGCGGAAAAGATATCGATAATATGAGCACGTTTCTGCGATTACGATACTCGATATGTTATTATTCCTGATTGTACAAAAATTATTTCGTCTTTTTACGGCAGTATTAAATATTTTTAAACATTACCGTTATTTCAAGGCGTGACTTGTCGACTGAGAATATAAAAAAATGGCGTCCGGTTTCGTTTTATAAGTCGATTCAAGTTTATAATAATAAATAATAATATAATATTTTTTCTTTATTCTCCTTTTTCTATCTATTATTCTATTATTTTATTGTTTCCATTATTATTAAGCTTTCGTGTACTCGAACATTTAAATTAGTTCAATTTGATTGTTTTGCATGATTTGACTGAAAAATCATGTGACTCAGTTATTTGTGAAAATTGATTTTCATTCATTGGAAGGGGCTAATTTTCAGTGACTTGAAAAGATTGTTTCGTTTTATAAATCGATTCAAGATTTATAATAATAAATAATAGAATAATATTTTTCTTTATTCTTCTCTCTCTATATATTATTCTATCAATCTTTCCTTTTATTGTTTTAATTGTTATTAAGCTTTTGTGTACTCTTGAAGGGACTGATTTTCAGTTACTTGTAGGGACTGATTTCCAATCACTGGAAGGGGCTAATTTTTAGTTAATTTAAAGGACTAATTTTCAGTCACTTGAAATGATTGATTTCAGTTACTTGAAAAGACTGTTTCGTTTTATAAGTCGATTCAAGTTTTATAATAATAAATAATAAAATAATTTTTTTGTATCCTCCTCTCTCTATCTATTATTTTATTATTTTTTTGTTTCAATTACTAATAATCTTTTGGGTACTATAAAATTAAAATTATTCAAATTTGACTGAATTGCATGCTGAAAAATCAGTCCTTTCTGATCATAAAATAAACGATTTAACATGTGATTCAGTCACTTGAAAGGACTGATTTTCACTTACTTAAAAGGACTTATTTTTACGCTGGAAGAGGCTAATTTTCAGTCACTTGGAAAGATTGATTTCCAGTATCTTGTAAAGACTGTTTCGTTTTATAAGTCGATTCAGGTTTTATAATAATAAATAATAAAATAATATTTTGTCTTTATTCTCCTCTCTCTACCTATTATTCCATTATTCTATAATTTTATTGTTTTAATTATTATTAAGCTTTTGTGTACACTAAAATTTAAATTAGTTAAATTTGACTGATATACATGCTTTTACTGAAAATACAGTCATTTCTGCTTACAAAATAAACGATTCAACATGTGAATCATTAATTTGAAAGGACTGATTTTTAGTTACTCAAGTTCAGTTACTCAAGTTCCTTTTGAAGGAACTGATTTTGAATCACTGGAAGGGGTTATTTTCAGTCACTTCATAGGACTAATTTTCAGTCACATGAAAAAACTGTTTCGTTTTATGAGTCGATTCAAGTTTTATAATAATAAATAATATAATAATATTTTTTCTTTATTCTCCTCTATCTATTATTCTATCATTCTATTTTTTTATTGTTTCAATTATTATTGAGCTTTTATGTACTTTAAAATTAAAATTATTGAAATTTGACTAATTTTCATGCTTTGACTGAAAAATCAGTCATTTCTACTCACAAATTAAATGATTTAACATGTGAATCAGTCAGTTGAAAGAACTGATTTTCAGTTACTTGAAGGGACTGATTTTCAATCACTGAAAGGGGCTAATTTTCAGTCACTTTAAAGGACTATTTTTCAGACAATTGAAAAGACTGTTTCGTTTTATAAGTCGATTCAAGTTTTCCAATAATAAAAAATAAAATAATATTTTGTCTTTATTCTCCTCCCTCTATTTGTTATTCCATTATTCTATTATTTTCTTTTTTTAATTATTATTCAGCTTTTGTGTACTCTAAATTTTAAATTAGTCAAATGTGACTGATTTGCATGATTTTACTGAAAAATCAGTCATTTCTGCTCACAAAATAAATGATTTCACATGTGAATCAGTCACTTGAAAGGACTGATTTTCAGTTACTTGAAGGGACTGATTTTCAATCACTGAAAAGGGCTAATTTTCATTCACTTTATAGGACTAATTTTCAGTCACTTGGCAATATTGATTTTCAGTAACTTGAAAAGACTGTTTCGTTTCATAAGTCGATTCAAGTTTTATAATGATAAATAATAAAATAATATTATTTCTTTACCCATTTCTCTCTATCTATTATTCTATAATTCTATTATTCTATAATTTTATGGTTTTACTCATTATGAAGCTTTTGTGTACTCTAAAATTTAAATTAATAAAATTTGAATGATTTGCATGCTTTGACTGAAAATTCAGTCATTTCTGCTCACAAAGTAAACAATTTAACATGTGAATCAGTCGCTTGAAAGAGCTCATTTCCAGTTACTTGAATGAACTGATTTCAATCACTGAAAGGGGCTAATTATCAGTCAATTTAAAGGACTAAATTTCAGTTATTTCAAAAAACTGATTTTTAGGAACTTGAGAAGACTTATTTTCAGACACTTAAAACGACTGATTTTTAGTTAACTGAAAGGACTCATATTAATTCAATAGAAATGACTGATTTTTTCTTATATCCGACAAAATTAATTATAAATTAAAATTTAGCAGTAAATTCCTACATTTTAATAAATAAATTTAATTAATTTCAAATGTTTAAATATCACATTGAAAGCAACGAATTAGATATTTCAAAATAATATATTGGTCAGTAGACGTCAATAAATAGATCAAATTTTATTTATTCATGTCTAATAAATTTTCTTAGTTCAAAATTCATCTGTTTAATTAATTTTAATTGTTTTTCATCTATTATAAAACTTGTTTAAAGATACATTGCTACATTTTTAAATTAAAAATTGTTCTTAATTTGATAAAAATTTTACTATTTGTTTGGAACCTAAACTATTTTGTTAAAAAATGCATTTTTTTTTAAGATTTATGTCTTTTGTAGGAAATTCATTTTTTTAAGATTAGTTTTCTCGGTTTTGGTTGGCATTTTGTGTACTTTGTTAAAAATTCGACTTTTTTCGTCGTTAAGAAATTTTCTTGATTAAAAAATGTTTTTCAGCTGAATTAAACAGTTTTTTATTTTTTAAATTAAATATGCTTTTGGTTGAAATATCTACTATTGCAGGTGTTCTTGAGAATTTTGGTATGGAAAATTTTTCTAGTTTTTGTAAACTTTAAGCTTTAAAATTTTATTTGAAAATTTATCTCGTCTGGATGAAAATTGCACCATTTTGTTGAAAATTCATCTTTTTGGTCGAAAATAAATCTTCTTGTTGGAAAATTAAATTTTTCTTACTGTATTCAACTGTTTTTATATAAAATTGAAATTGAAATCATTTGTCGTTAAAAAACAATTGATTTTTATTTAAAATAATTTTTTTTTTTGTTAAAATATTGACCATTATAATGATTTCTTTTAGTAAATATATTCTTTTGTTAAAATTTTAACTACTTGTTCATAAGTAAAAATGCATGCCTGAAAATGAATTTCTTGGTTGACGATTCATCTCTTTTGTAAAAAAATGTAACTATTTTGATAAAAAAAGTTGACTTTTTGGATTAAAAATAATCTTTTTTACTTAAAAATTCAAGTTTTCGGCTAAAAATGCTTAGAATTTGTTGAAATTCATCTCCTTGGTGAAAATGTATCTGTTTCTTAATTAGAATTTAAATCTTTTTGGGTTCATTTTGCAATTGTTTTTCACTTAAAATTAAATATTTTTTAATTGATCTATCGCCTGATTATTGTTTAAAATTTTTAATTTTTTCTTGAAATATCAGCGTGGATATTTTAGTTAAAAACTCATATCTATGGTTGAAAATTAAACAATTTTTAATTTATTTCATTAGAAATTTAACTATTTTGTTAAATATTTGTTGATATTTGTTTGTTTTCGAAAATTACTTTATTCTTTTGAATAAACGTTTCCATTTTCAATTGAAAATTATTTTTCAGGTGCAAAATCAACACATGTTTTATTCACATGTTATTTTAAATTTATCTTTTTTTGGTTGAAAATTTATCCTTTCTGGTTCAAAATTCAACTGATGCGCTTAAAATTCCTGTATTTTGTTTAAAATTCGTCTTTTTTGTTTAAAAATTAATATATTCTTGTTTTAAATTCAACTTTTTGGTTAAAAATTCTTGTATTTTGTTGAATATCCTTTTTCTGTCAAATACTTTGTTAAAAGTCGAACTACTTTTTTGAATAAATAATAAATATGGGTTGAGAATTATTGTATTTTGTTAAAAATCCTTTTTTTTTCGAAAATTAATTTTTTCCTGAAAATTCAACTACTAGGTTGAAATTCCACCTACGGTTTGAAAATTAATTTTGTTGGGAACAAATTATGTGGGTTGGATATGGGTTGAAAATTCTTGTAATTTTTGCTCAAAATGTGTTTTTTTTTTTTTAATAAATCATCTTGTTTGAAAATTAATTTTTGTTGTTAAAAATTAATACATCATTTGCCGAAAAGTGAACTATTTCTTAAAAAAAAAAATTGTAATGCAATCTAATTTTGTTCATTGAAAAATGAACTATTCCATGTTTGGTTGAAAATTGATTTTGAATCGCTCATTTTTTACTGATCCAAATTTAGAAGAAATTGAACTTTTTCTCAGAAGCTTTCCACATGAAATTAATTTTCTTCGCTCGCCCCATTTTCGAACTTAAATTGGCTTCGGAGAAAGTAAAATCTGTTAGGACCATATGGCACTCAAGGGTACTTTTTACGATTCCACATGCCCTAGAATTACCTTTTTGCCGTGCATTTAAGGCCAGCCCTCGAAAAATTAGGGGCTTCTTGCCACCCAAGTTCACTAACAGAAGAAAAAAGGTTTTTGGCAACAAGAAAATTTGCATAGTTTCACCAGAATACACGTGTTGCTGAATTTTATTTCCGAAACTAGAGCAATTTATGGCCTCGGAAAGTGCCGCAATATTCGACCTGACCCGTCGCCAGAAACATCCAGTCTCGTTTCGGTGGCACAATTTTCCCCATTTTCCCGTGTTATATGCGACATTTGTGTTATTTTACTTCATGAAAACTGGTTTCTGTTTTCATAGCCCAAGCATATATTTATATTTTTTTTTACTTTTTTTTTGGTTAATAAATTCATGAATAAGAGAGGACACATATTTATGAAAGACAATACAGAAAATTTTATGTGTACTCGGAAAAATGTTTCTTTTAATAAAATAAACTTTTGTTTGACTTTATATCAAAGATATAATTTTTTTAATTGAAATAAAATTAGTTTGAGTTAAAACATTGCGTGTTTGAATGAAATAAATTTTCTTTAAATCAACAAAACATTTGTTTGAATGTTTCAAATATTTTTTGGGTCATATCTAAGAAAGAATTTGTTGGATCCAAAAAAACATTTTTCTGAGTGCGAAGCAATTTTTTTATTGCTCAAGTTTTATGATTTTTGTCCCAAATTTTTTTTTATTTTAGCAAATAACAAAATATATTGAATGAATTTATTTTTTGAAAAATATGAAACTAAACTTACCTTAAAAAGAAAAAATTGAGATATCTCTCAATTTATACTACCAATGAAGAAATAATTTATGTTCGAGTTGTCAGATAATTTTTTCCTTGATTTATTTATTGCTAAAAAAAATTCTCTGATTTTTATAGTTCTTATTAATAAATTCACATCTTAGATTTTTTTACATATTTATATTTAGTTTATTTGAAATGTTAAAGATGTTAAATATAGTATTTATTTTTCAAACAGGATTTATTTAATTAAAAAATATTGTTTTTTTAAAATTACACTAAAGTTTGGTGTAAAGCATTTAGGAAATTTCGCCCAAGATATGTTGGGAAATATTTTTCAAAACTTGGCGAAATTTCCAAAAAAATTTATGAAATCATTACAGTGCGTTTTGGAAATTTCCCCCGATTTTATTTTTGAAAATCCCAATTTTTGCGTACTTTTTGTCAACACGATTTGAAAATTTTTTATAATTTATATAGAAAATTTTTTATAATGTTTATATGAACATTTTTTGTTTTGCGGAAAAATCACTAAATTTGAAGAAATTCTCCACATTTTACAGTGATCTTTAATCCTTATCTTTTGGAAAATATATCCAAATTTTTCACAGAAATTCCTAACTATTTTTCAGGCAAATCTCAACATAAATAATAAGAGAAATTCATTAAATTTGATGGAAATTACTTAATATTTAACACTTGGAAATTTCCAAACAAGAAAATTAAGAAAATTTCCGCTAAAAAAATACAGTGTATACTACCGTCGGTAAGATTACAGTCGACATCGAAGCTCAAGAAAAAATGCCTTTTTTAAATTCTAAAAAAAGGTTTTAAAAAATTGTAAATTTAACTGATTTTTGTAATTAGTCGTTAATTATTTAATTATTCAATTATTTAATTATTTATTATTTTCAAAATATTTAACTTTTTTCATAGATCTTGGGCTCATTTTTAAGCGAAGTTTCCACAGAATACTATTCTATGGAATTTTATTATCTTGATAAAATTTTGTTTAAATTCCCTGGATTTTATGAATAGAAAAAAATGTTGCAGAAATTAAAAAACAATGAAAATAAAAAACAAAGATTTTTTAAATCATGAAATTAATTAATTAATCACCTAAATTCTACGAATTTTTCTTGAAATATATGGGAAGTGTAGACGAAAGTGTAGAAAAATACTGAAAATAATAAAATATAATTACGGAAATAAAAAATGTTTAAGTAAATGAAATTTATTATTGACATTTAAATATTAAGAAAGAAGAAATTAATGAAACTAGAAAAATGTATAAATTTAAAAATACTAAAACTATTAAAATCCATAAAATTCAATAATAACCGAAATTTTAAAACATATAGCAAAATTTTAAATTCCTATATATAACAGATACAAAATATATATAACGTCATTTTATTCGGGATTTAAAAAAAACGGCATTTTCAAACATTTCAGTTTTAAATTCCGGTAATTATACAACTTCAGAATTTTTATAATTTCGGTAATTTGGAATTTACAAATTTCTCTAAAAACCGGTAATTTTCCATTTCGGAAAATTTAATTTTTCTATTTAATTAATCATATTTTCGGTGTGTTTTTAACATTCGGTATTTTTTCTTTCGCTAAAATTATTTTCTACAATTCTGAAAGTTAACAATATTTTTTTCATAATTCTTATAATTCTTTAGATTTTCTCACTTTTTTGTTCAAATTTCAATTTTTTATGATATCTAGAGTAAAAAAATTCACAGTTTTCTGATAAAGACTAAAGAATGATTAAAAAAAGAAATAACCCAAATTGAATAAGAATTAAATAATTAAGAATATATTATTAATTTAAGAACTTTAAATCCTAATTATTGTTGAAAAATTAACTTTTAGAATCAAAATAAAACAGATTTGGAAATACGACTCCATTTTCCATCTCTAAACTAGAATATAAATTAAAATATTGTTTTTGGTTGATTCTAAACCAATGTATTTAGATTATTATATTATCAATAACATTGAAAATAAATAATCCAAACATAATACATTTCTAAAAATTTCTAACATTAAAAAATTGTTATTTATTTAATTTCCATTTTTAATATGTTATTCATATATTTATACAATTATTATTTTACAGTTGACTCAAAAAATATTTATATCACACTTACCTTATCTTCTGAGCTTTGGAGATATTATTGAAAAAAAGTTAATAAATAAACAAAGGAAGTCAAAACAATGCACATATAATATATTTATACTTCCTTTATTTATACTTTATAATATATAATAAAGAAATAAATATAATAACAAAAAAAATCAAAAAAGTACCAATACCCCATAAAATAACTGGAATCCCTTCGAAATCTGTTGCCCATCAAACCAAAACCCCCACCTAAAATTCTATCCCAAAAATGAGATATTAATTCAAAATATAAGAAACTTTTCATAAAAATGGATAAAAGGACTAGGCAGGCACATCCGGACGATTTAAAAAATCGATAAGAAGTGAACTAATTAGTTGATAATTTGACCGTTGAGATGGCAGCACCTCTCCGTGATTTCTAGCTTCACATCAATGGCCGAATTTTTTTGAGTAGATTAGGCTAATGCGATGGTCCCGATGAGATATGGGCCAGCGAATGGGAGCACGGAGCTAGGACGTCAGGGGCGGTCCGTACCCTGGAAAGAGCGTGCCCCGAGCCCGCAACCACGACGTTAACTAAGTGCTGGGTGGAGCCCCGTCGAGGCACTACCTCTCCTGGAACCATCCTCCTGGTGTCACGGCCCCAGAGCCTAATGGCCGACTCTCTCTCTCTTTCTCCTCAAACCGCGCCACTTTTCAAACTACCTGTTTTCCTTCATTTACAAACAATATTTTCATAATCCTGCATTTGGTACCAAAAAAGAAGAATCCAGGTCCTGGGTCATCATCAGCTGGAGCGATACCTTCTCGATAATTGAGATATTGATTTGATGATCGATTTTATAATTGACCCTATTCTTTGATTGAGGATACGATTCTTCATTTGCTTCAAAACCCAAATTTGGTTTTGTGTCTTAATCATCAGCTCTATGATCAATGGTCTATTATTTTGGATGAAAAATTTAGGTACTTCGTCATCAATGGATCAGGTTGACAGGGGTTCCAATTTTTTGATGATCAGGTTTTTTATTTTAGAAGTCATTTTTAATTGAGTGGATAACTCATCTGGTACCGAAATCTAAGGTTTGAGATCCTGGATCTTCATCTTCATCACGAAGAATCAGATTTATGGCTTAATTTTATCAGCTGATTATTGATTTCATGATTAGTTTCCTGACCTCATTTTTTGATTGAGTATTTCTAATATCCAAAATATCAAGATGGTTCTGGTTCTTCATCATCGGATCAATAGCCAAAATATTTGAATAAGAAAAAGCAATGTGTCTTCATCCTCAGCAAACCATTTTGACTGGGGTCCCAAGTTTTTCATGATTTAATTAATAATTGTATAACTTTTTTGTCATAGATTGAGTAAATTATACACTTCGTACCAACATCCAAGAATGCAAACCAAAATCCACTGCATCATCAGCAACTTCATCATTCTTCATTTGCTTCCAAACGCTAAATTCAGGTACTCTTGTCTTCATCATCAATGAATAATTTTGACAAAAGTAAAAATTTGTTTTTTAAAATATTTATGAATCCTGTTAGTTAATTAAGTAAATACCCGAATCTGGTATTTATCTAGTATTAATCAGGTACCAGAATCTGAGAATTCAAGTCCTCTTCATAGTAGCCACCCACTTTTATCATTAAAGATCCATTTTTTTGGCTTGAGTTCCAATTTGTTACCAAAAATCCAAAATTGAAGTACCCTATCTTCATCCACTTCATCATAATTTCTTCTTTTAATCAGTAAATCATTCTTCAGTTCTTACCAAGAATTCAAGTACTCTATCATCAATGCTTCTTCGAATCAATTTTTTCCTAAAGTCTCAAATTGGTAATTTCGTCCCAAAATTTAAAAAAATCTCAGGAAATTTATCTTCATCCTGATCTGTTTCATAATCCGAAAATCTAATCTTCTTCCATGAAAGGATCATCTTCCTTATCCATCATCCTTATTATTTTCTAGTTCAAGTTTTTAATCACCCATATCCCAGACATGGAATAACTGTATTTATATAACTCTAAAATCAAATTCTAAAACGAATTATTTATTTTAATTTCCTACTTTATATAATGAATTATTTAATAATTAATTTAATAAGAACAATTAACTAATATAAATACTTCTAAGATAGTAAAAATAAATATATAATAAAGATCCAAGAGTGTGTTAAAAACAATTTTATTGCATAGATAATTTTATACAAATCGGAATTCTATCTTTGGTTTCGGTTATATAATGTTTTTGAAACAATCCTCATTTCTCTTCAAACAATGTTTATTGATAATTGTGTATGAAAAATGATCTAAAAAATAAATCACTTTAAAACCTTATTTTATTGAACTATTTTTTTTTGTATGATAATCAATATACAGGTGAATCTTTCAATGAATAAATTAAAAAGTTGTTTTTTAATTCCAGTTCTTTTCTTTCTTCTGTATTTCAAACGAGCTGTCTCAATCTGAAACAAAGAAAAAATTTTATTATAAAAATATTTCCGCATTTTTATTGCGAATATCTGATACAAAATTACTCTTATAGTTACATACTGTAACAAACTTTTGTTTTAAAATACATTTCCGCCGAAAAATTAAGAATTTTTTTTAGGATATTTGTGAAATTTAAGAAAAATTGGGAAATATTTCTTTACCAAAAAGTTGAACAGTCTTACGAGAAATTTGGAAATATTTTTCAATAATTAGGGACTTCAGTAAACCTCAAATAAATGTAGTAATCTTCAAAAATTTTGGTTAATTTTCTCAAAAATGTAAAAATTGTAGATAAGACTTAACGAAAATATTAATAATAAATAATTTTTTTTTCACAACCTAGTTTGGGCAATATTTCCTAAAAATTAGGGAAATTTATAGGAGTATATAAAGGAAATTTTCTAAAAAATATTATAGAATACTTGCGCTAATCTTAAAAAGGAGAATATTAAAGGGGAATTTTCCCCAATATTATTGCAAAAAATTACCACTATTGTGTTATTTTTGTTAAAATATAATTTTTGGAATAAACTTTAGAGTATATTAGTGAAAATATACAACAAATTGTAAACTTTTTAATTTAATTTCCTATAATTCAAATAAAAAATAATAACAATAATTTATGTCAAAAGTTTAAACCTGAAATTTTTTAAAAATTAACTAAAATAAAAAAATTGACACATTAATTTGGGCTTTATTTTTGCAAACTGTTTTTAAGGTTGACAACTAAATTTAACTTTCGGGTAATATTTCCTCATTTTTCTGGAATTTATCAAATTTTTGAGAAATCGTATTTTTCACGTAAAATGTAGAATTTTCTAAAAAAAAAAGAATGAAGAAAATGTATGTTTGTTTACAGTGTATGTGATTAATATAAAAAAGTTAAAAAATTCAAGTAATAAATATTGCTCCTTAAATTACACTTCTTTACATTTTGAACTTGAAACATATAAAATACTTTTTTTATTTTTCAACCAATTAGAGAAAAAATTGTCTCCAAAATTTCTTAGGGAAACTTTTCCAATTTTTAGTATATTTTCTTTGAAATATTTTGCCTTTTTCCTAAAAAATATTGTTAAAAAACTGGGGATCTTTTACAACAATATTGGGGAAAATTTCCCAAAATTTCCAAAAAATATTCAGTAACATTTTTCGTTTGGTAAATTTCCCCAATTTTTAAAAATTATTCCACATCATTATTCCGATATTTTTCCTACAATATTTGGGGAATGCGGCTCAAATTAAAAAAAATATTCCCCAAGATTTCATATATTGGAATCAATAATCACTTAAATTCCTTCTCTTGAAAATATCTTCTAATTTTTATCCGAAATTTTTTTAATTTCCGGGAACGTTTTTCAAAAATAAAGAAACACCTAAAATTATTTGTGATTCTCATGTAATAAAGTTCCTAATTTTTGGAAAAAATCTCGAAATTTCTCAGGAAAATTTCGAATTTGTTAAAAAAAATTACAATATTAAGAAGAGAAATTCCCTAAATTTTATACGAATCACTTAATCTCTGAACTTTTGGGGAACATTTCCCCATTTTTTTGGAATTTATAATTTTTTTGTTTGTTGAAAATCCGTTAATTTTTAGGAGACGTGTTATCAACCTGAAATATGGAATTTTCCCAAAAAATATGGTAAAAATGGCTACATTTTTTAAAGTTTTGACTGTCGCTAAAACTGTCTTAGAATTCGTAACAGAAATTTTCCTTTTCTTGGAGATGGCAAAATCCTTTAAATTATAAAAATTGAATTAAAGAACCTTCTAATTTACATTTCCAAAAATGTCTTAAAATTTTAAATAAATCTTTATAATAGTGTAAGACTCACAAAAAAAAAATTCTAACACTCCTAAACCTTCCTCTTTAATTTCCCTCTGGCTACAATATTTCGTCTCCACAGAAAGGTCAACTTTTCAATTTCGTGGACCAATCTCCCCAACGATCTGATAATATAAATCGAATAAATTTTTATTTATTATTTAATCTTTTCCCTCAAGGTTTAGTTCTTCACATGTATAATTAGTCGAAGCTGTCCCTATCCCGAAGGGGGCCCTAACAGAATATCTTGTCTAGAAAGAAACTGGTTGGAGCCCCTATCAAAATATCTAGTCCAGAAAAAAATAGTTGGGGCCCCTATCAGAATATCTAGGATAGAAAAAAATAGTTAGGGCCCCTATTAAAATATCTATTCTAGAAAAAACTAGTTGGGGCCCCTATCAGAATATCTAGTCCAGAAAAAACTGGTTGGGGCCCCTATCAGTATATCTAGTCTAGAAATAACTGATCAGTACCCTGTCAGATTCTAGTGAAGATTCCCGTAGTGTTGGAAATTTTGTTTGTAATATAATGCTAAAAGGCTAAAAGGTAAAAGGGCACACTCGTTAGAACCTGCTTAGAAGTTCTTGCTAGAACCTAGATAAAAAAGCGTTACAGAACTAGTCAGACCCTCTTCATTTTTCCCGATGTGCGCCTGATTAGAAATAGGGAAATCTATCCAAGGCCCTACTAAACCCCTAATGAAATTTCTACATAGGTATTCGTTTCCGTATAAAAACTTTATCCTTTTATTTAAGACATCCCAATTCCTCAAATACTACAAATTCCTTTAAAACAATTTTAATAATTTTATAAAAATTTATAATATCTAATAATAACTTTTTGCACTTTGGCATGATTCTGAAATCAAAATTCCGTGTCTAACACTCCTAAACTTTCCTTCTCAATTTCCCTCTGGCTGTAATATTTTGTCTCGACAGAAAGGACCACTTTTCAATTTCGTGGTCGAATCTCCCCAGCGATCTGGGAACATAAATCGAATAACTTTTTCTTTTTTTTTTTATTATTTAAGCTTTTGCCCCAAGAGTTTGTTGTCCACGTGTGGGATAGGAAACAGAATAGAATACAGAGGGTGGTTTTCGCGAAACTCTCGCGACGTGAATCCAGTGGGCGGGGTAGCCACCCTGGGGGATACACTCCAAGTGTCATCGGGGCATCCTGCTAATTGCGAGAATGTTTTGTTACCCTCCAGGAGACCCCTACGCATCCCTTACAAGCTTTTGCATTTATCCTTCGTCTATCTAGACCATCTGAATCAGGAGGCAGATAATGGTGGGGGGGGGGGGTCTAATGTTTAGCCTTGTCTGAGTTTCACTAAGTTAATTCTTTAATGGCTCAGAGCCAAATTGAATCCATGTTATTAGAACCGAATTATATGGTTTGAATATAAAAAGATCCTTTACTCGCTTTTCAGGAGACGATTTAATGACCGGGTTTGAAGTTTACGAGAATTTTTGGAGAGACAAACATGCTTGTAATTTTGGGCGATTGTCAGTTCCGCCCCAGGTACCTGTGTACTGTCCCCCACTACGCGGCTTCCCCTCACACCGTCGAGCTGCTGCCACTGAGCTTGTTCAGCGGAGAGCTCTTTTCCAGTAGTAGTGGGGGTGCGGAGGGGCCTTTTCCAGTAGTAGTGGGGGAACGTTACACAGGTAGCTGGGGCGGAATAGTCATCTGCCCGTAATTTTAACTCGTTTAAGGTCCACTATTTTTTTGTTTCGATAGGAAATATTTGATTTCATAAGTAGTTTTGTGAAACTTTTAAATCTTTTCTTTTATGACGTATTTTTTAATTGAAATGTGGAATTTTCTAGAAAAAATAGCGAGGAAAATTTCCTACTTTTTTACAGTGCATGTCATTTATCGGCCTAGCCGTTAATATCAATATATTTTTAATAATTTTCGTATCCTATGGGGATGACATAATTTTGAAACATTTTCAATGTCTCGATTGTGGAAAAAAAATAGTTAATGACACAGAAATACTCATAAAAATGAAAATTCTTGAAATTTATAATTTCCAGTAATAGTGAATTTCTTCATTTTCCAAATTCCCGAAAATATTAAATTACCTAATTCTCAAATTTACAAAAAAAATAATAATATATAGATTTTGTAATACACTTGGAAATAGAAAAACACATTTAAAATATTTCTTCACAAGAATTTGAAAATACGGCGCAATTTTCTATTTTGCAAAATTTACAATTTTGACCATTTACCGCTTGTACATTTTATGTACTATTTTCGGGATTTTTTTTTCAATCTACTAATTTCGGAAATTTGATATTTTGAAAATTTTAAACATTCGGAAATTTATTATTTTCAGGAATTCGATCATTTCGGTAGCTTGCAAATTCTGGTTTTAAAATGTCAGAATTTATTCCTGAAATTTGAAAACTCAAATGGTCTATTAAACCTATTTTTTTGTTAATTTTTAGAATTATACAATTTAATATTTTCGGAAATTTGGAAAATTAGGAAATTTACTATTATTGTGAATTTGAAAATATATTAATATCAAAAATAATCTTTTACAGTAGTTTTATTTTCTTTTGAAAATTTCATATTTTCGTAAATACTACATTATATTACAATTTTTAGATCAATTTCACTTATTAATCTTTAAAATTCTTATACTGAAAGCTTTGATAATCAATTTTAGTTGTAATAATTTTATAGATTTAAAAATTAAACATTATTTGGTTTTAATATTAGGCGTGCAAATTTTTCGGTTATTCTTTAATTCTCCGAAATCACAGACATTATTTTCTTAAATTCATTCATTAAAAATAAGAGTATTTAAGAACAATGTATGGATTAAAAATTTATTTTTTTACATGTTCTAAAATATGTAAGATTTGAAACTCAACTTGAGACTCTGCAATTTTAAAGTTTGAAATCATATATAGCACTTATTTTAATTGGTTTTTTAATTTAATATGTGAAAATTGTCTAATTTTTAGTTAAAGATTTAAAAAAATGAATAATATAAAATTTAAGAATATTCTATTGGAAAATTTTAAAAATAAATAATAATTCTTAGACAAGTTTTCAACCTTATAAACAATTTGAAATTAAAAAGTTAAAATTTCTGTTGTGAAATTCATATTATATTTTGTTTAGATTGTTTTATATTTATACTTATTAAATCATTTCTTTAATATTAAATAGTCATAACTTTTGAATTCCATATTTTCATGTTTAACGCTAAATTTTAAATTTTCCTCGTTCATAAGTTTAATTTTGCAAATGAAATGGTTGAATTTTAAAAAACCTAATTAACAATTTTATTTTTTTATTTTTACACGATTTATTAATTTTCCCTTAGACTATGTTAACGTTACGAAAAATTCCGTAAGGTTCACCTCAATTATTATTATTATTATTTTATTATTATTATTATTATTATTATTATTATTATCAACGTCCCGTAGTAGAATTTTTCTAGTTTTTAATGTTTGTCATTTAATGTTAATAGACATTTTGAAATTTGATCATAATAATTTAATTTTAAACGTTGATAATTAAAAATTATTTCATTTTGACTGTAAAAATCACGGTGACCGTACTGTTTTGCCTTAGAAAAATTTGTTAATTTAATTTTAATTTTAAAATCTAATGTTTATGTGATAAAAATTTAAAATTCTAGAATTTCAGAAGTTTTTTACTTTGAAACATTTAATTCCGTTGTTAATTTTAAAATTGTAACTTTTTAATGGCAGCAAATAAAAAATCATTTAAATAAATAAAATAAAATGAAAGTACAGTCTTAATAATTATGAAAGCAGTTTCCAAGAAGTATGATCATATATTAAGAGAAAAGTGTAAAGTGAATATTTATGGATTTTTGAAGCTTTAAAAATAAAAATTTATTTTTCAGAGAGTGTCGACGGATGTCACGAGTTCCATAAAATTTGCGAGGCCGGAGACATGAACATTGATTGCGAGAGAGACGCCGGCGTCGCAGGGTGGTTTATGGAGGAAGGGGTAGAAAGTAAGGGGGTGGCAACGATATTATTGATTTATGTCCCGTTCTACGTTATGTATCCAACCACCTCTCTAGCGGCATAAAATGATCCCACCAAAGTGCAACCTACCTTGGACAACCCTAAAATACTACAAATTAACCCCTTACCCCTAAGTCGCATTTACCTATAAGAAGCGTAATTCAGGTAATATCTAAAAACAAATTTTCAATTATTTTCGTATGATGAAGACCAGACTTTACTTTCTTATAACATAAAATGACGGATTTAATTGCCACTTTGAAAATGACTTACAAATCCATCACTTTTAATTACTGATTATCAGTCATTTTGAATTAGGGATATAATCAATCACTGATATTGACTGATTTAATGAGTCAACAAAATTTACTAATTCTGCAATCAAAATTACTGTGTTTTCAGTAAAACTGGACTGATTTGCCAGTTAAACAATGCTTAATTGATTGAATCAGTCAAATTTTGACTGATTTAAATTTCGACTGCAGTCTTTAAAAAAATTTATAAAAGATAGGTGTATTGTTTATCATTTAATTAATTATTAGTTTAATTTTTTGGTAATAAAATAAAATTATTCAAATATTTCAAAATACAAATTTAGCGATAGCGGTCAACTCAACATCCGATAATCCATTTTCTTTTAAGTTTAAAAACAAACTAATTGTAAAGTTTTAAACTAAGAAAATTATATTTTTCTATGAAAAATATACATTTTCGACAAAAAATGGAACAGTTAAATTATTGGTTAAATTAATTAATTTTTATGCATTATTTACCAAAATAAAATAAAAATTTTAGACCAAATTTTATAAACAAAAAGAGATGAGTTTTCAAAAACACAAGTGAATTTTCAACTAAATAAGATTATTTTTTTTCAGAAAAAATGGAGTAGCTACACTTTTATTACAAACAAAAAATTTACAGAAAAAACGAATTTTTAATAAAATAGTTATATTTTCAAACAAAAATTTTTTCAAAATAAAAAAAGTTGAATTTTTAACCGAAAAGATTTATTTTTTACTAGTGAAATAAAATTTTTTACAAAATAAATAAGTTTTCGACAGAATAGCTAACTTTTCAACTAAACAGAACCATTTTTATCCAAGAAGATTAAATTTCTATAAAAATTAGAAAATTTTTCGTAAAAATTTGAATTGTTAAATTTTCAGTTGAGAAGATTCATTTTTACATCAAAAATTAATTTTAAACCAAAAGGATTAGTTTCCTACAAAAAAGATAATTTTTGAAAGAAAATACGGAAATTTTCAACAACAATTTGAATTTTTAAAGGAATTTTAAACCAATGAAATTAAATTTTTTACAAAAATAGATTAAGTTTAAACAAAATACCTAAATTTTTAATCTAGTGTTTAACTTTTAAAGTAATTTTCCATTTAAAAATTAAAATTTTAAACAAAAAAATGAATTAAAAAAAATTTCTACCAAAAAAGATATTTAATAAAAATGCATGAATTTTCGAACTTTTTCAAAGAAAATTCAACCTATAATTAAATTTCCTGCCAAAGAACTGGGTTTCCAACAAAAAATTATATTTCTATCAAGATAGATAATTTGTTATGAAAATACATAAATTTTCAACCAAATGTTAAATTTTAAAAGGAATATTAAACCTCATCGTTAAAGTTTCAACAAAAAAATTATTTTTCTGCCAAATAAATAATTGTTACAAAAAAATATTTTTAAAAAAATAGATAATTTTTTTACCTAGTTTTGAATTTCGAATAAATTTTCAATCTAATAGTTCAATTAAAACAAATAAAATAAATTTTCAAACAAACAAAAATATTCAATAATATGTCGAATTTTTAATAGAATATTTAATTTAATAAATTTTTACTGGAAAAGATTATTTTTAAACAAAAAACATACATTTTTAACCTAGGTTTGAATCTCTACACGAATTTTCAATCGAATAATTAAATTTAAAAATTTTTTTAAAGGAATATTGAACCTCATCGTTAAAGTTTCAACCAGAGAAATGTTCCACCAAATAAATAATTGTTACAAAAAAATATTATTAAAAAAAACATAAATTTGTAACCTAGTTTTGAATTTCCAAGAATTTTTCAATCTAACAGTTCATTTCTGAAACGAAAAAATGAATGATCAAACAAACAAAAATTTTGAATAATTTGTTGAATTTTTTATAGAAATTTAATCTAATAATTTTTTTCTGAAAAAGATTATTTTTAATCAGAATAAATACATTTTTAACCTAATTTTGAATTTCAAACGAATTTTCAATTGAATAATTAAATTCTAAACGAAATGGATTATTTTTTATCAAAAGATTAATTTTTAACCAAAAATGCATGAATTTTCAACCAAAAAGTTTAAAGTTAAAGTTTCAACCAGAGAAATTAATTTTCTACCAAATAAATAATTGTTATAAAAAAATATTATTAAAAAAAATTTAACCTAGTTTTGAATTTCTAAACAAAAATTTTAAAAAATATAATATTATTATACTATTATTTGTAACAAAACACATACATTTTTACCCTAGTTTTTATTTTCTAAACGAATTCTTAATCGAATAATTAAATTTTAAACGAAAAGGATTATTTTCTAAAAAAATATTATTTTTTAACAATTTTTGAATTTTTAAAGAAATTTTCAACCTGATAGTTAAAAAGGTTAATTATAACAAAAATTTAAAAAATTTTAACCGAATTTTAAATTTTTTACAGGAATTTTTTATCCTAAAAGTAAAATTTGTTTAATATAGAAATTAATTTTCAACCAGAAAGGTGTATCAGTCTTCAAAATATAAAAGATATTCTACCATAAAAGACAAAATTTCAACAAAATAGAGAATTTTTCCACCAAATAGTTAAAATTTCAACTAAAGAAAATAAATATTTAATCAAACATAAAAAAGTTAAATTTGAAGTTAAAAAAATTATTTTACAACAAAAATATTCAACAAGATTGTTAAATTTTTTATAAAAAAAGGTTTTTAAATAAAATGATGAATCATCAGCTGAAAAAACTAATTTTTAACAATGAAGTTCCATTTTCAACTCAGTAGTGGAATATTGGACCAAAAAAAGTTTTTTTACTCGCTATAATTCACGAATGGCGAAAATCATAAAAATTGAATGAAATCGTCATAGTAACAAAAAAATCCTGAGAGCAATGTAAAAAGTGAGTCTTGGAAAATAATGACAATTAATATACTAAGGAAAAGCTAACTGTTTGTGGTCAGCTTTGTTTAAAAAAATTATTATTTAAATTATTTTTCTTTATTGACTTAAAAAATACCATTTTGGATCATGTTCATGATACACATAAACGTTACATCATTCTTAATCTTCAACCATAAAAATCAAATTATAAAATAAAAATAATATAATCGAATATATTTATGTGACAAATATACTAAAAAAAAGTGGTTAATGGAATTTTTTACAGAATTCGAGTCAAATTTTACTGTTAATAAGACAAAAAATCTGCTAATTTTAAATAATTGTGAGTTTCTTAAAATGTTCTAATTAAATTTAAAAAATAAAATTCGTTTTAAGCTATTAAAAATTCTTTTATATTTATGCAGTTTTCTATTTCTAAAGTGGACAAATAGTTTTGTACGAAGAAAAAAATTGAGTCTGTGAATTTAATTTATTTCTGCGAATTGTATAATCAAGTTGGATAAAAAGGATTTGCTTGAAATTAATCAAGAGCTTGTTTCACTTTGTATATTTTTGCTATCTATTTTGGTTATCTATTCTCAATAAATATTTTCTAGCATAAATTAGATTCCTTCAATCAGCAATGAATCACTTCCACGCGTATAATTACTCAAGATAAGATCGTCCCTATAAAGAAGCGAATCCTCAGAAAGCAATAAATCTTGACATCAAATCAAAGCCAATTGATGAATCGCCTCTATATCATATAAGGAGTCACATCACAATAATTTGTGGATTTCGGATTCCCTTATTTGAATGCAAAATCGAACACCTTCTGGGAATGCTGAGAAAGTTATAAATTAAATGAGCAGATGACAATTCTGTCCCAGCTACCTGCGAACAGTTCCCCCACTACGCTGTTTCCCCTCACTCAGCTGAACTGCTGCAGCTTCAGTACTTGCTTTCTAATGAGGACTAAAGTGAGAAATAATTTTTTTTTGTAATTTAGTACTTGACAATTTACTAATATAATATTCGAAATCTGCGAATTATAAGTTGTAAATGAAAATTTATTCATAAAAGTCATTTTCACTTTGTTTAAAAATTAGTTTTTTTAGTTGAAAAATTCACTTTTTGTTTGAGACTACTTGAATTTTGTTAAAAATTCATCGTTTTGGTTGAAAATTAAACTTTTTGGCTGAGAATTATTTACTTTTATTTAAAATACGTCGTTTTTGGTAGAAAATTAACGTTTTTGTATAAAAATTCATCTTTTTTACTTAATCTTCAACTTTTTGATTGAGAGCACTTAAATTTTATCAAAAATTCTTTTTTTATGAACTAAATTAGTCTTTTTGTTAAAAAGTCTTCTTTTTTAATTAAAAATATAAATTTCTGGATTGAAAATACTTAAATTTGGTTAAAATAATTATTTTCCGCAGTAAATTATTCTTGCTACTCAAACATTCTTTTCTTTTGTTGAAAACTCAACTTTTTGGTTGAGAATTTTTCAATTTTTTGAAAATTCGTCTGTTTTGGTAGTAAATTAATCTTCCTGATAAAAAGTTCATCTCTCTTTGTTAAAAGTTCAACTTTTAGGTTCAGAATTGCTGAATTTATTTAAAAATTCGTCTTCTTGTGCCAAATTAATTTTTTTTTAATAATATTTTTTAGTAAAAAAATCAAATTTTGGTTTTAGAATTCTTAAATTTGATTAAAAAATCGTCTTTTTTGGTAAAAAAATTAATTTTTTTGTTTAAAATCTCATCTTTTTTAGACGAAAATTGAACTTACTTTATGGTTAAGAATTCTTCAATTTTATTCAAAAATCGTCTATTATTGTAGTAAATTAATCTGTTTGTTTAAAAATTAATATCTCTTAGTAAAAAAATTCAGTTTTTTGGTTAAAATTTTCTCGAAATTTGTTAAAAAATTGAATTTTTTCGGTAGAAAATTAATATTTTTGTTTAGAAAATCGTTCTTTTTTTAGTTAAAATTTTTTTTTAACAGTATTCTGGATTTTTTTAATTCGTATTTTTTGTAGTAAATAAATATTTTTGTTAAAAAGTTCATATTTTTCAGTAGAAAATGTAAGTTTTTAGTTTAAAAAACTTAAACTTGATTAAAGATTCGTCTTTTTTGGTAATAAATTAATCTTTTTCTTAAATTCATATTTTTTAATTCATCTTCAACATTTTTGGAAAGAACGCTTGAATTTTATTAAATATTCTTTCTTTTTGTAATAAATTCATCTTTTTGTTTAAAAATTGTTTCTTTCGGCCAAATTAAATATTTTTGTCTGAAAATTCATTTTTTTTGTTACAATTTTTAAAACTAGGTTTAAACGTTAAGCTACTTTCTTCAAAATTAAAAAAAAAATTCCTTTCTTAAAAATGCAATTTTCAGTTGAATATTCTTGAATTTTATTCAAAATTGGTCTTTTTGCAGTAAATTAATCTTTTTGTTTAAACACTCATTTCTTTTGTTGAAAATTCAACTTTTTAGTTAACAAATTTTTTAATTTTATTAAAAATTCTTATATTATTGTAATTAATTAATCTGTTTATTAAAAAATTATTCTTTCTTAGTAAAAAAATTCAATTTTTTGGTTGGAATTTTCTGAAATTTTGTTAAAAAATTCACCTAGTTTAAAATTTTTTTAAACTTTTTTTTAAAGTTCAACTACTTTCTTAAAACTCAAAGAAAACATTTTTCTTTCTTTCCTAAAAACTTAAGTTTTTTGTTGAGAAATGTGAAAAATTTATGAAAATTTGGTCTGTATTGGCAGTGAATTCATCCTTTTTCAAATTCTCCTCTTCAGTTGAAAATTAAACTTTTTTGTTCAGAATTTTTGAATTTATTTTAAAATTCGTCTTTTTTCTATAGTACATTAATTTTTTTGTTTAAAAATTCTTCTTTTTTATTTGAAAATTAAATTTTTTTGATTAGAATTTTGGATTTTGTTTAAATTCATCTTTTGTGTAGTATGTTAATAATTTTGTTAAAAATTCATATTTTTTAGTCGAAAATTGAATTTTTTGGCTGAGAAACCTTATTTGATTAAAAATTCGTCTTTTTTGCTAACAAATCAATCTTTTTGTTAAATTCATATTTTTTACTTCATCTTCAATTTTTTGGTCGTGAGCTCTTGAATTTTATTAAACATTCTTCCTACTTGTAATAAATTCATCTTTCTGTTCAAAAATTTCTCTTTTTTAGTTAAAAATTCAAGTTTTTGTTTGAGAAATTTCAAATTTTGTTTAAAAATTGTTTTTTTCGGTAAAATTAAATATTTTGTCTAAAAATTATTTTTTTGCTTTTGTTAAAATTTTTACAACTAGGTTTAAAAGTTGAGCTACTATTTTTAAAATTAAAGAAAATTTTTTTCTTCCCTAAAAATGCAATTTTCAATCGAAAATTGATCTATTCAATTTTTGGTAGAAAATGGTTCTTTCGTAAGTAAAAATTAAAGTTTTAGTTCAAATTGAACTATTTTATTAAAAATTCGTGTTTTTATTGTTAAAAATTAATCTGGTTTAGCGGAATAGATAAAAAAATGTAATAATACCCGAATTAGCTGTTACATAAAATTCAACTAACCACATTTTAACACTTATCCTAAAAATCACTTTTTTATTTAAATTATGGGTTTTTATTTAATTTAATTACTTATTAAAAATTGGTACCGTACTTTATGTATGATCCGTAACCGATTGTATAATTTCGTTAAAGAATTTAGGAATCAAAGCATTTAAAATTAAAAGAGGGAACAATTTGTTATTGTAAAGTAGCTTTTATTGTAATTTTTATTTATAAACAATGTAACAGACGATTTGACGCAAAATATATCCAATAAATTCACCTGACAAATGTGTTTGATAATTTTTCCTAATTTCTGTTTATGGTTTTATGATAGTAAGACATAAAGGAAGCTTTTATTACAGGTCATTTGTACTTTTAGTAGATTTTTCATAGCCAAGTAAAATATTCCCCTGTCATTAGACCCTAAAATTACATCCTAATGTAGGAAAATTTATTTTTATACATTTCTTAACGGATATCTTGTAACGATAACAGAGGTGTTAAGCAGGGGAAAACTCCTTGAAGTTGATAATGCAACCTACAATAGATAAACATTAATTATAAATAAGAATGCTTCTAGAATAATTATTTTAATTTACTTAATAGTTAGGACCCTATACGTGTTAATAAATTATTTATTTTCTTATTTGTGCCCTTAATTAATAATTATCTACTCTATGTTACATTATCCACTGTAGGGACTTTTCCTCTATATAAATTTGTAAAAATTTGTCGCTTTAACAGATAGTTAAAAAAAGTTTGTAATTATGAATGAATTTATATATTAAGTAATAAAATTAATAAAAAACATTTAATTAGTGTTGAAAATGTTTAGAGTAATTTTGTCGTCATATTATT